>CAUYON010096717.1:0-15472 GCA_963573935.1 Arctocebus calabarensis
TGGGAGGACAGCTGGGGCGATTCACTCAGTTCCAGCCCTGTCCCTGATTGATGTAAAGTAGATGAAAAAGCTGACAGAACAGAACAAGTTTGCAGAATCTCTGCCCTGTGGAGGAGATGCTGGGCTGCTAATAGTCCTGACTTAGTCTGGGAACTTCAGCCCTTTGTCTCAGCTGTCATCCCCTGAGGGCCAGGTGTGGCCAAAACTCAGCAAAGCTTTGGACCGCTTCAGCCAGCCATCTTTCAGCCAGCCGTTTTTTTCGGCCAGCCACTTTTCGGCTCACTCTCTCACTGCTTCCGAGCTGGGAGAACAGCACAGACCCGCGGCAACCCACGCCCTGTCCAGTCCCCTCGAGAAAGTGTTCAAGAATCTGGACTCTGTGGGGGACAGACCTCCAGACCTCAGGGTGAGAGTGGAGAGGAGTGCCAGGAGTTCCAACTTGTAGGTGGAGAATATATACAGTTTTATATCGCTTTATGCCTGGCAGGAGGGTGCCGCGGCACAGGGGAAGGAGGTCCGGTTTTTAGAGGGTCTCTCCCGTGGGGTAGAGTGGGAAGACAGCTGAACTCTGCTCGCTTGTTTGTATGGAGGTATGGCGTATACTGTGAGCTGTTCTCTTGGGGGAGGGGACTCCCGTCAGCTTGGTGATGTGCTCTGTACCTTTTATTTGTATCCTTGGGGTCGCAGGTCGCTCCAATAGGGTTGAGATGCGTTCCTCGACCTTGTCTCTTGGCTCACCTCCAAACCGTTGGCTTTCTTGCTAAATTTCTGTCCTTTAACTCTCCTTCTGGACAGGAGTGTCTGCAGAAAGCTGGCTACAGACCGCCGTCTTGGCTCCTCCCACTCACAGGCTAAGAATTTGAAAAATCATAGAGTCTGACACACTACTAGGTTCAGAGTAGTCAATTAAAAATGTGATTGATTGATTCAGAATGATTACAGGAGAACCTGCCATTAGGGTGGTTGACATTTGCATGACCCCCGTGGATTTGTACAGACTACTATTATATCTTGGATGGAAGGATCTATCCCCTTATGGTGGAAATTTATTTAAATAAATCCTAATACAACCAGGCACAGCACATTTTCTCTCCTCTTATCCTCACTTTTACTTTGTTTGGAGTTTGGGGATATCAGTAGAGAACAATGAGCAGGTAGCTATGTTTATCTTCCTTGCTAACCTGTTTTTGCCCTTTCTTCTACATCATCACATGCCAACCCCAATAATTAATTTCAGATGCATTTCACTGTGACCATATTCACCAATTAGTCTTAAGAGAAGAAAAATTTAACCTTACTGAGCCTTTTTTGTTTTAGAGACAGGGTCTTGCCATGTTGCTGTGTCTGGTGTTGAATTCCTGGTGTCAGGTGATTTTCCTACTTCAGCCTCACCTGTAACTGGAGTAGCTGCGATTCTTTAACAATTAATTCAAATTAAGATTTTGAAAATAAAGTAACCCTTTCCATCCCATGTTTTCTTGAACACTATAATTGTATTATTTGGAAATCAAAGATCTGTAATCGAATATGTGGTCTGTGAACTGATGTCACTCCATAACTGTGATTTGATGCTTGCAAAAACAGAATATAAGCATTTAGAGACTTGAATAGACAGTTGACAGAATAATTTCATATTTGTTAAATCTAAGAATAAGTATTTTGTATGTTTTTATTGTTTTTACTTCAGGGTCTAGTAAATCCACTCTTATTTATATTTTACTAAAATAATGCTCCTCTGTGAATTGAAAAAAAAAATCCCCAAACTGATCCTTTACCACAAGTAAACACTGATATACGCTGTTGTTCTCATGTAGAGATTTACAATATTTGCTGAATAATAAATTAAAGGCTCTGAGAAATCACACAGTAAAAGTACTCATTTAACTCTTAAGCCTCAGAAATCTTTGTGTTTTTTTTGGTTTTGCTTTAGCCTGTTGAGTTACTGCTATTAATATTCTGTGTTTCTATGGAATACATTTTGGGAAATGTTAACTTATGATGAGCAATGTCTGTAACATACTTTATATTTTAAAAAGTATAATCATATATGATCTTATTAAAAGCCTACTCTAAATGGCTTTAATCAATGAGTAAAGATTACATGTGTAACATGATAGCATATTTAGAAGTGTATGTTTTAACTATTTAATTTTTAGGACATAAAAAGTAGTAGTATGTACTTGTATACCTTCAAGGTATTTGAGAGAGTTCATCCTTGTAAGGATGAACTCATTTCACTTCAGATGAGGAATCAGAAATAAAAGTGATGGGAGAGGAAGATTTTGACTGTTTATTCATTGTCAGGAATAGAACACTAAACCCAATTTCTGTGCATGATATATTTGACCATATTATGAATTCCCATCATGTTCATGACTGTTTATTTCACTGTCTACAATTGGGTGATACTTGGAAAACCTCAAGCAGAGCCCAGAGATCTGGTTGAGATAAATAGGAGGCCAGGCCACTGACTTTCTGAATGACGTGCACATAAGAAATCCTACTTCTTGGACTACTAGTGATGTAAGGGATGACTGTGCTTTCTTACTCAAGTGACAAAATAATATGAACACAGATAAAATTGAAACTACAGCTAAGAAAACAAAAGTATGGTTAATTTCTTCAAGTGTTGAATTTAAAAATAAAGGTGCACAACGATGGCAATGTGTGCAGATGCTTCCTGAGAGCCCTGGGGTGGCCACTCACCTAATAGGGTGACATTTCCTTGGGGAATTTTCTGTAATCCTGGATTATCTCTAGCCCTTCATTGTTGATAACATGATCTTACTAATTGCTTCACCAATGACAAGGTGTTTGGATGTTAATTAGTGATACCAAGGCTCTTAACAACCCGATGATTAAAATTAGATTATTGACAGCATAAGTGGTGAAGAGAACTCCTTCTAGACGCAGGAGCCTTAGGTTCAGATCCTGACTCTTCCTCCATGACCGTCCACTATGAGCTCTCAGTCCTGTTGTGAGGACAAAATGAGATAACAGATGTGAAGTGCTAGAACATTTTCTGGTGTGGAGTTAGCAACAAATACCAGTTAGGTATTATGATTTATATTGATAAATACAAAGTCAAGTGGATTATACATTCAGAATGGCTTGATCAGCTTAACTCACCTTGTGAGCTAGCTACATAGGATGCCAAATTATCAGTACCTGTCTGGTAATCATGGCACTGGAAGGAATTAGCTCTGTCTTTATGCTTTATAGCACTAGGCTATGGCTGCATGATCATCCTGTAAGGTTCACGGATGCAGCTGGCTAACAGCTTCCAGTAGTTTATGGACCAGCGTTGCCATCCTGAGAGATGTTCAGTCTCTTTATGGTGACTCTGCTTGCTTATGTGCTAAATGGGGAAAATAAAGAATAATTCCCTCTCTGAGCTGATTTTAGCGTGCAGATCTCAGAGGGCAGCCTAATTTCTATACTCCCAGAGATCATCTTACTCCTGCCTTTAACCCATATATACCTCCTGTGAGGTGAACTGAACAGTGAAGAATGAGGATTCTATTACCAAACAATCCATACGTAAAAGATTCTGTCACTCAGTATAAAGATTTGAAGAAACAAGGTCACAATTTTAGAAATGATATGAATTTTATTGGGTACAATTAAATTTCTGCAGCTGCCTATTGAGTTGAAACCTTAGAACTTATCCAAATTATCAAGTGTATGCTTGATAAGTGTGGCCAAATTTCTAAAGAAATGGATTATGTTTAAAGAAAATCATGCCCACTACACAAGGACTATCAAGATGATCCTGAAAAGTTTGACGCTTTTGCCACATTCTAGCCAAAGTTTGGGCCCTTCTGGACTTTTGATCATAGATCATCTTCTAGGAAGTTGACTGAATTACGTGCCAGAAGCCCTCATCAGTGGTATTACCCTGTGGTAAGATTATAGTTGTATATGACAGTTTGCCCGTGGTTCAGTCTGTTTAACACCAGGAAGTACTTTTATGGTCTTGTTAAACACTATTGAATTGCCACAAACAAACTTGCTCTTCTTTTTCTTTCTGTAGCCCAAAACAAATATTTGTAATGCATATTTTGAACAAGAATTCACACCCATAACTTACAAAGAACTACAAGTCAGTAAATAAAAGACAAAAATATCCAATTTTTAAAATAAAAAGAAATATTGAATGGGCGCTTCACTAAAGACGACATCCACACAGCCTACAAGCACCCCCCAAATTACTGACCCTCACTACTCATGAGGAAAACACACAACAAAATCACCATCAGTCATCATCATATGCCCAGAATGGTTAAAACAAAAAAGACTGATGGTACCGCATGTCCACACGGATGTGGATAAGATAAAACTCTTACACACCCCAGATGGATCTATATTTTATGAATAAAGTGAACCAGGACTGCTCTTGTTTTAATATTTAAAGCTGATGTGCATGATTGGCTGCAATTTAGCAGTGAACAATCAGGAGATGCTCTTGGGTATGAATCATTGTAGAGATTATTATGAGGAAGGCCAGATATTCCTATTCTTTATTATCCCCATTTAATACAGCACATAGATTTTTGTGTATCATTCATTCCCATGAGTTTTAAGATGGGAGTATATGAAAATAAACTCTTAATTAATTAACAATCTAGTGAAGAAAATAGACTCATATTCAGATGCATTATGTCCTTTTTTTTCTTCCCTTCCATTTCTAAAAAGCCTTTTAAAAATAATTCCCATCATTTCGACTTGGTAATGAACCTCCAGCATCAGCACTCAAAATTAACTTATAGTTTTCATTAAGTGCAGTCTAGACTCTCTGTGTCTTTCCCCAAACCCAAAGTACAAGCAGTTCAATTTGCTACTTATTCAAAACTTCCTCCACAAGAGGAAAAGTGAAAGTATGTACGATTGCTTTCACATCTTAAATGAGGTAAGAACAGTGTTCAATAACTTCATCAAATGAGATCTAAATTTTGCAGTGCAAATGTCAGGCTTCACAGGTCAGTGAGTGTTGTCAAATGGTACACAGCCTACCTCTATCAAATTTGCACAAAAAAATTGATTTGGTGGTTTTGAATAAGGCCATTTTAGTCTTGCTGTAAGCTTTCCCGAAGTAATAGTGCTATATTAGAAGATAAATTATACATAGATTACTGTTTTTCAGTATTATTCAGAATGTTAACAAGAAGTATAATGGGCTTTCTTATAGTAAATCCTAAATAGTAAGCGTCAAGCTGATTTTTAAATCTCTCCGGTACCTCTCAGCAGCCATATGGATTCTGGGGATAGCTCTGCTGTGTGGCTGACAGAAACATCATGTTTTCTTCTCGCTTTTTGTTTTCTTCCTGTTAGGTCTGCTGTGCCTCTATTACCGGCAGGACAGCCAAGGGAGGCAGTGAAAGCCTTTGATGCCTGGCAAGCTGTACCACTAGGAGGTCGGGAGAAGAGTGTTTTCAAAATGGAGGTTGTTGGCGTGTGTTTTGCTTTTGTGTGAGACATTCCTCGGCAGGAAGATTGGTAGGTATGTAATGCATCAGACTCAGCCTCTGTAATGCCTCACGTGCTCCTGTGAGCTTTTACCTGTGGATCGCTTCTTCGAAGGGGAGCATTTCCCGATTTTTCAACTTATCGGTTCTAAGAGGTCGCCAGGGCTTCGTGCGGCATGGATGTGCACAGCTCTTTTAAGAGGCCTTTCCACAGCTCTGTGTCTGCAGTGGTTGGGGATTAGATATCTGGAGTGTTCTGTACAGGCAAGTACAGACTTCTGTAGAAAAAACCTTCTCCATTTCCCTTACACAGACTTTTGCTTCTTCATCTCTGCACTCCTGTGGCCCTTTCCATAATGCGCTGTAATTTGTTTGCATGTGTGTCTGCTTGACCACAGCAGGGATCTCTACCACTTTTCCTTCCCTCTCTGTGGCTAGCACAGTGTCTGGCACATAGTAGATAATTTTGTCTGCTAATTAGCTGCCACCCCACATTGGGGCTGAAGACTCAAGCCCAGTAAAATCAGACAAAATTTCAAATACAGAATATTGGCTAATAGGAATGCAGGGCTTAGAAATGAGTTTAATGCCCAGGTGGAAATGAATTATAAAGTAGTATTTATTTTCCTAGACAAATAAGGAAAAAGTTTGCTGAAAGCCCTAAGAGGAAAGAGACACATGCTTTTCCAACGTAAATGCTGTCCACTGCTGACTTCCCATCTGCAAAGGTAAAGGTTGGGATGGATCTCAGTGTTCTTTTTAAGCTTTACAGTTTTCATCTTCTTTAGGGTAAAATATTGATTTTCTTTTGCTTTATATTTTAGATATATTTTTGGAGATCTTATGTTCTCGTTGCTTTTCAGAAAGCACAAACATATTCAATCTAGAAGGATGTTTGTTATTCGCCATGAAACTTGTGACCTTATGATAGATCTTCGCTACAACCAGAATGCCACAAAGAGACCTTCCAAACCTCCTTTTGGTTTTTCAATGCCTGAGTAATATTTGCAACTGGCATAGCAAATTACATATTTCATGTCTATTTAATAGCTGATGACTACACTTTAAAATGTAAATGAAGAAGGATAATTAATTTTAATAGAATCATCTCGGATTAACTTCCCTCCCACTACTAAAATGACCTGTCTAGGTTTGTAATGGTTTATCTCATCGTTAAGAAAACAAAAAATCTCTTCCTTCTCCAGGCCTGGCGTGCCTACTCAAGCGGTTATGTAGTAGGAAAGAATCAAGGCCAGTATAAACAGTCAGATTGGCTGCAATTTAACCGCCACTCCAGTCTCAGTGGTTCATTTCATCACTTAGAATTATAGCAGTTCTTAAATGTTTAATATATTTCTCAGAGCCCAGGTGTTCAGAGTCAGTGCAGGCAAGGCAGTCCCTTATGAAGAAAAGAGGGGAAGGGTAGGCTCCTTTTCTGGCAGTGGCCACAGTAAAGGGCCTCCTCTCCATCACTCATTCTCTCATGTCTCACTCCTGTCCTCACTTCTCCTCCCCGAGGAAATGTGTGTTCATCTTTGTATTTTTTATCATGAAAACTCGCAGCTGAAAGGGACTGCAAAGGTCAAGGGTACATCTCAGAGATGAGGAAGCTGAGGTCTGGAGAGGTCGTGCTACCTGCTAGAGGTCACACAGCTAGTTAGGCGGGCACTGAGCCCGGACCCTGGGTCCTCTGACATCTACTCCAGACACTTTTGTACTCTGTCAGACTTGGAAGCAGGCAGTAGTGGCACTTGAGAGTCCATGTGGCATTTTAAAATAGTGAGACTTTCTTTTAAGTTTTTCCTCCCTTATTCTACAAAAGATTTTTTAAAAGTTTCCCAGTTCTCCCATTCTCTTTTATGGAAGACTGATCTGACATCTTGTTTAGAGAATTGCCTGTTTCCCACTGAATTAACAGAGGAAAGCGAGTAGCACATGCATTTGGGGATATCAAGTGTCCTCAGAGCTCCAGCTCTCCAGCAGCTCGGGAAACGTCCCTGCTCTGACTGGCAAGGGAGGGGAAGAGGCAGGAAGGAGCTGCCTTCAGAGGAGCAGGGACAAGAGGAGGAGCAGTGTTGCAGAGAGTAAGTGAGCGAGTGAGTAGTTGTCTTGGCAGCACAATAGGTTTAGTTTTCTGGAAAGTACAAAAATGCAGGATCATTGGTCTCAGCCTGGCATCCAGAGAGACTCATTCTAAGGCTCTGTGCCAACGAGACACAGTGTTTCACATCAGAGATCCCACAAGACAAACCACACATCTCTTTCTGTTCCACAGAGATCTACAGGGTGGCTGCAGTGGTCCCACCGTGTGAGGGGCTAGCCCTGCGCTGTCATACCAGTGAGGACAGGCCTGTCTGGAAGGAGGTAATACCAGTGAGGACAGGCCTGTCTGGAAGGCGGTAATACCAGTGAGGATAGGCCAATACCTGGGTGAGGGGGGACTCAAACTTCTATGTGCTTGGATGTCGGGGCCTGTGTGTGGGAAGTGTAGGCAGGCTAACACAGGCATAAGAGAGCCTCACGTTTTCTTCATCTTTGACCCTTGCCTCCTTTCCTTTTTCTCCCTTTCTCCTTTATTCTCCATCCCTAAACCCTAACTAACGTACAAACTTCAGAGGAGCAGGGACCAGAGGTTTAGTCCTCAGATGACCCGGCTTGCAAAGTCATCCTTTGAGAGCACCATTCTGGCCCTTTGGGGGACGGGATTGCGTCAGTGGCTGAACGACATCCCAATTTCAAGTTTTAGAGCATCCAGATAGAAACTGCTACCTGAGATGGACCACAAGACTCCCCTCCCCCAGAAAATTCCAACCCTGTCTTTCTTCCACTCACAGGTTTGTATGGTCTTAAGTGCTTCCTGATGAGCCCTGGCTAAATAGAGAAGTTAATCTCTATTTGAATCTCTACTTCAAATCTCTATTTGAAAAATTTTTTTTCGACAAAAGGAGTACTGATCCTAAAGGAAAGGTTAAGTTCGTTCTGGGGATCTGTCCATCTCAGAACACTGAAGGGAGTGTTATGATGAGGCTGAATTAGAAGGTGAGGAAGAATCCCAGCACTTTGGGAAGCTGAGCAGGGAAGATTGCTTGAGGCCTGGAGTTCGGGAAAATGAGGATGACACAAAGTGTGTTTCAGGGCTGGTGGAAGCAACATCTAGGAACTAGATTAGAACAACTGCTTCCAGAAAGTAGGTTTGTCCTGAGCCAGAGAAAGTCAAGTTTAAGACCCATAGTCTTCTGTGCAGCCTAGCCTGCCTAAGACTGCTGACACCTTCCATGAGATCTACTTGGAGGTTTGCTAGTTTGCTGGAGCAATTCATAGAACTCAAAAGCAATATATTTATGAATTCAGTTTTTTTATAGCCAGTGGATAATAGTCAGATCCAGCCAAAGGAGGAGACATGTGGGGTAGCCTAGAAGCAGGAAAGTACACAGCATGAAACTTCCATGTTCCCAGGGACATGTCACCATTGTGGCATAGATTGTGACAGGATGCGGTACATTGCCTACTCTAGTGTGCAGAGTTTCACTGAGGCTTCATTTGATGTGCTTGATTGAGTTATTGCCCATTGAGTTGAAATCAGTCTCTAGCTCTCTTTCCCCCCAAGAGGTCAGGTTGATTTCATGTAGCCCAAAGCTCTTTCTGGCATGGCCAGCCCTTATCGTAATTTTATTCATGGTTCAACTCTGCATCCTTTCTGATCATAAACCATCAAATGCCCACCAGGAGTTACTTTATTAGATAGACTATCACGTGTAGTCTGTGGGGCCATCATAAATGGCAAAGCTACCCCCATCACTTGGGAAATTCCAAAGGTTTAGAGGTTACCTCCAAGGAGGCAAGACAAAGGCCAGACCTCTGTTTAGATGAAGTTGAGTGCTCACTAGACAGTCTGGCAATGTGGGTTGACTCAGAGCTCAGATATGTGTACAAGTTAGGTTATGGAAGAGTGTGGCAAAGAGGGAGTGAATGGACAGTGAAACAAAAATGTTGCCACGAAACTCTTGATCACTTCCAGAATTGTCATGGTCCAGAACTGTTATGTGCTTAACTGTGGCTCACCAAGAGTCCTGGTAAAAAAGTTGCCAGGTAGAAATGAGGTTGTTGAGTGCATTTAGTCCAGATGGTCCAATCTCTGCCTTGCCACCATGTTTACATTTAAGTAGATTACTAGTGGATATAAATTTATATAATCTAAATTTCCATCCTCATTCAATGGAAAACAGAAAGGCTTAATGATGTCAGAGTAATAAATGCTGCTAAAACAAATTCTCAATCCTTTATAGTAAGGGTGTGTGTGTGTGTGTGTGTGTGTGTGTGTGCGTGTGTGTGAGAGAGAGAGAGAGAGAGAGAGAGAGAGAGAGAGAGAGAGAGAGAAGGTTTGGAAATTGCCGGGTTATCTCCACTTAGTAGACATTTGCACTTTAGCATGCTCTGGATGAGTATCTGCCCACTAAGACTCTGATTGAAGAAATAGTGATCTTGTTCTGCTCTTCTTTGAAACCAGGACCAGGCAGTTTGTCTGTGAGGCTATTGAAAAACAAGAGGCTAACTCACTGCACATTTCCTCAAATTGTGACAGGGATGTGTAACTTCTTGGACTTCAAAGTGCTTCTCTTTATGAGCAGGAAGTATAAGGAGTTAAGGTGCTGGCCAGAGCAGGAATGGATCAAGGAGATTTTTCTGTCCTATCCCTGTATGCAAGCAGAGAGCAGGGTGTGGCTCCGAGGACCACAGGCTGAAGGTGAAGGAAGATTAATTCTCAGTGTTTTGTATTTCATTGTAACTTCTCTGGACTGTTCATCAGGGAGACAGTAATACTAGATTACTAATCCTGCGGGGAGGGGGGGTGGTTTAGCGCAAGAAACATTGGGTATGGACTCGGAAGAGCTGGGCTTGAATGAGACTGTCTCACTTACTAGCTGTGTTATCCTTGGTCAGTACGTTGAGCTTTCTACCTGTTTGCCCATCTATAAAACAGAAAAAAAAAATCCTTCTCTTAAATGTTATTATCAGAATGGATGCAATGATGCATATAAAAAGGTCTAGGACACTGACTTTGACATAATGAGTATTCAGTAAGCATTTCTTTTCCTCACCTTGCCTGCTTCCTTCTACTCCAGCACTATATAATCTATTATAAAACTTCTTGCTATATTGAGAGTTTTGAGCAGCCACTTTGACATAGAATTCTGCATTGTCTCTAAAAGTCTAATTCGCCCTGCAAACCCAGATTCTGCTTAATTGCTTCCTTTCCACCATTGCTCTTGGCAAGCTCCATATAACTCAGTTTGAAGTTTAACCCTATTTGCCCCTTGTCAAGGGGACTGTGCTTGGGGGGTAAGCTGTTTCTGAAGAATTGGGCAATTTAGGAAAATTAAGTTTCAAGCCAGCCATGTGGCTCTGACAGCTTATACTGCTCAGTACTTAGCAATAATGGAGAAAATGCCAGTAAAAATGACAAAACGGCAGAGCCTTGACCCACCAGGTAATTGTATATTGAATATGTCTTGGCTCGAACTAGGGATGATTTTGCTTAAATGAACTAAGGACAAAACTGCTTGTTATAAGTCATATAAAACAAGATCAGCGCCCTGGGTAATTAAAGATGCAAACAGTGCAAGATGTTTGAGAATGGAAGGTGAATGTCATTGGTTTTAAAGGGATGAGGGGAGGTGGGGAAAGACCATTTTTGCCTAATGAATTGGCTTCAGGCATATGTATGGGCACCAGAAAAGATAGTCTTTCAGATCTAACTCTATTTTTTTTATATTAGAAGAAAGAAAGATTAGAGATGTTGGTTGTCCAGAGCCCATAGCTCTTATCATCCTGCAGATGTGCAGAGAGGGGCAAAGAAGGCAAAGAGTTTGAAGGAGATAAGTACAAAACCACAGAGTGAATCTGTGCAGAAATAAGGATTAAAGCCGTTAAGTGCTTTAGTCACTTGATCCTGCTAATCTTTGTTCTGTAATGTGAAAAATTCATGGGCTTTAGGAAGAGAGGACTGTAGGTTCTTATATGAAGCCGGGAAAGACTGTCATTGTGTAATCCCCACATATTTGCACTGTATCTTCTCTGTAATCAGAAATGGGCAGTGAGGGAAGGCAAACAGAGAGATTAGCTCTCCATTTCCTAGCACATTGTGTTTTCATGTTGCAGCATCTTTAATTACTGAAAAGTAATCCACCAAATAGTATCCTAGTGGCTTGAAAGAGTTAATGCAGTTTCCAGAAGTGTGTAACCTTCTCCCAGGGAGTAGCTTAAGTACAGAGAAAATCTGGCTCAATAAATACTAAGCAATGAGAATCAACTGATAAGGGTCAAACTCCACAAATGAAAATTGAACCAATGGCCCATTTAATCTAGTCCCTTCTCAATAAATCTCTTTTCACCATAAAGTACTGTTTACCCATTAATTTCCTTGAATGGATGGCCATTCTTCCCCAATCTTTTGAGGTCATGTCAATATCCATTTATTCCTTTCACTTTCACTCATTCCATCCATCCACCCATTCATCCATCTGTCTTATTGAGCATTTACTATGCAAGGTTCTGTGGTAAATTAGAAACAGTGTTTTTTGGACAGAACTCATTGAAAGAGGGAGATAGACTGTGAAGAATCTCCTCCAGAAGTCCTTATGAGCCAACATCCTCCCCGCAGCTGTTTCATGTACTCTTACTTGACTGCCCCTGTATCCTAACACTGATCACAGTTAACGATCATTTTTCTTTTATTGTCTGCCACTCCCTTCCTTCTTCCAATGCTGGGGATCCCTTGAGGGCAAAAATTCTGTTTTATTCATCTTTTTGCCCTCTGCTGTCTAGACCAACCACTGACACTAAGAAGTTGATGACAAATGTTCGTTGGTGAATGAATGAATGGGCTACATTATTTGGCTGTGATAGCTATACAAAGCACATATCCACATACTGCCGGGATATTTTTAAGAGGTAGCTGGGGATGGCTGTAGAATCCCAAACCATGCTATTTTTGACTCAGACAAAATTAAAAATTTGTGTGTATAGTACACAACTACTTTAAGAATGAGGAATGCATGTATAAATTCACCATGAATATGCATATATATAATACACAGATATTTTATATGTGTGTGTGTATGACATTCACAGTAGAACCTTCATAGTTGACCACTTTCCTACATTGACCACATTCTTAAGTTGACCTAATTTTCATAGACTGGACAGGTGCCACATGTACTCAAGGACATTTCTTATGCTGACCACCTCCATATGTTGATCAGTTTGTTATAGTCCTTGAGTAGTTAACTTACAGAGGTTCTAATGTATACATTTATTTTTAGGTATCTTTGATTTTTTTGTTGTAGTTGTCATTATTTAGCAGGCCCAGGCCAGGCTCGAACCTGCAAGCCCCGGTGTATGTGGCTGGCACCGTAACCACTGAGCTACAGATGCTGAACCTCTTTTTAGGCATCTTTGATTTCTTTGTTTATCTTACAAACTACATTAAATCAAGCCTTATGACATATTTATTCTATAACCTTCATATCTCTAAAATCTGCTCATCTTTGTCCATCTTCACTGCTCTACCTTAGCATAAACCAGCACCGTAGTCCTTCATTTAATTTACAGCAACTGCTCCAGTCTTGCTAGATTCCGGTCTTCTTTCCTCTCCCATGTGTGTTCTCCTTATTGAAGCCAATGTCTTTTTAAAGTGCATCTAATTATACCTTTGCCTTGCTTAAGACCCATAAGTGGTTTCTAGTTGCACATAGAATAAAATCTTAACACATTAACATGGGGTAAAAAGCCCATCATGTTCACCTCTCTAGATTCATCTCCTGCTGCTTTTCTCTTAAATTCCCTGCCTCAAGGCTCCGAGTGTACTATGCTCTGTCTTGCCTGTTAGCCTTTGTGTCTCTTGCTCCAGCCAAGCCCAAGCCCTATCCCCTTCCTTATTCCCTTCCCAGTTTAGTTGATGGAACTCAACTCAGTTCCATCATCTAAAGCACCTATTCATTCGAAATTCTTTTCTTGAATGTCCACTCTACTTTTCCCCTTCTCGAAACACACATGAGCTATATGTCAATTGTTCATCCTCGCATCCCACCATTTTGTCTCTTTTGCACACTAAAGCATAGATGCTTCATTGCTCATCTATCTTTCTAGTTGTTCAGTGACAAATTCCCAGTCCTGCTTACTTAACAATGTATTCTATAAACATTGAATCATGAGTTTATTATGAAGCACAAAACACTTAACGGTGAAGATCAATAAATGGCTGAAAATAACATAAGGTGTCAATTACAGGGTAAGTTCAATTCCAATTTTTCTCCAAGCTAGGTCTTTCACCAGTGGGTTCATTTTATGTAAATCTTTGCCAAATTTTACTGATGGACAAATTAGAAATAGAACAGCAGAGGATTCTGAACATCTTTAGTGTGTTAAGTCCTTGTTTCTGAGGACACTATGCTAAAATTTTGAAAACTGGGGTAAGCAACTGTCCTGGATAACCTAAAGCTATCCTCAACATTCTACTTCTCAGGAAATCCCCCAGTCCTGATTTTAGCTCTAAAATACTTGCATCTTGGGAATTTCCTCAGCCCTAGGGTAACTGGGCAAACTGGGACAGTTGTTCACTTGAGAAGTCTCATGCCTTGGAAGTTGTTTTCTTAGTACTTCTGCTCCACTTAGCTACAGAATCTCTAGCACCTGCCAGGGGATGCCCCTGAATGAAAAGTTTACAAATGATAGTGTGAGCTGAGGCTCTCTGAGATCATGCCAGCTTATTACAGAATGAGAAGGGAGAGGACTTAGTGGTGTCCTTAGTAGTCATCCTATGAGGGAACTGCCGGAGCTGAAACAAATCCAGGATAGGGCATCTGCAGGGCTCCCTCTCCTGACAGCTGTGAGGGTAGAATCTTGACATTCTTGAAAGCTACTTGAACTTGGACCCAATTGTTTACTCTCTCTATGCCTCAGGGAATTCATTTGTAAAATGAGATAGTACTTTCCTATATGCATCCCAAGGTTATTGGAGGTTCAAGAGGATAGTGTGTGTAAGAGTAATTTGAAAATGCTCTACACATGGGAGGGCCACTCATTATCCTACATCAGTGCTATATGAACACAGTCTGAATCCTTTCCATTAAAAGTTATTATCAGTATGGTTCTAAAACTTTCTGCTCTTAAGCACATAAAAAAGGCCTGTGCAGGGAGCAAGATGGTGGCCGAGTAACAGCTTCTTTGCGGCTTGGCATGGTGAGACTGGGGAGAGAGGACTTCAGGCATCTCTGGCAGGCAGGATCTGCCCAGAAACTTCCCTTTGGGGACACAGGGAGATAGCATGAGGCTTCTGGACACCCAGAGGAAGGCAAAAGCAGTGGAGATTGGGCAAGTGGTTGCGTCTGTTCATTAGGTCTGATCCTGTTGGTGGCTGTGGGTGGGGAAACAGTGGGACTGCAGGCTGGAAAGGCCTTGCCTGTGAGCTGTTTGGGTTTCTTTTGGACTTGGCACTCAGTTGAACTGCCTTGGGAGAACTTGGGCAGGAGTGGGGGAATTTGGGGTGTTGTCTGGGGCCCCAGACTGGGTCACTGAGCCAGACGGAGCTGCCAGTGTTTGGTGGTGGGCTGTGTGGAGCCATTGTGGGAGAACTGCCCTGGCAAGCTCCACCCTCAGGGTTGCAGAACAGGCATCAGGTGGGAGCCAGTAATCTAGTGACTGAGCAGCCTAAAGGTGGGGACTGAGACGCCTCATAGCCTTAGCCCTTAGGAGCATAGGGTGAGATAAGTTTTGGCACACTGGGTAAGTGGATAGCCACTTAAGGAGTGATCTCAGCCACAGCGCTTTCCTGGGAAAGCTTCTGCTTAGCCCAAATTAGCAATTTAAAGTGTCTTCTAAGCAGGCTGAGGAGGATTTAAGCTCTCCACCCTGCAGGGTTTGAGAAATCATTAGAAACACAGGGTCACTCCATACAAAGATCCAGTAACAACAGAGTGATTCTGCCAGGGTCTGATCTGGGAGAGACA
>CAUYON010096720.1:0-21042 GCA_963573935.1 Arctocebus calabarensis
TTTTTTTTTTTTTGAGACAGAGCCTCAAGCTGTCACCCTGGATAGAGTGCCGTGGCATTGCAGCTCACAGCAACCTCAAATTCCTGGGCTCAAGCGAGTCTCCTGCCTCCGCCTCCCAAGTAGCTGGGACTACAGGCACCCGCCACAACACCCGGCTGCTTCCTGTTTTTCTTTTTTACTTCTGTTATACAGATGTAGGAGGCTGTTTGGTGCTCTTAGAGTGCCCCAATATTGAAAGATAAGGTTAATTTCTCTATTATTGGGAAGGATAAAAAGCTAAATACCTGTATCTTGATTTTTCCAGTTCAAGACAGACCAAAGTTAGGATACTACAATCTTTTTTTTTTTTTTTGAGACAGAGCCTTAAGCTGTCACCCTGGACAGAGTGCGGTGGCATCACAGCTCACAGCAACCTCCAATTCCTGGGCTCAAGCGAGTCCAGCTTTTTTTTTTTTTTTGAGACAGAGCCTCAAGCTGTCACCCTGGATAGAGTGCCGTGGCATTGCAGCTCACAGCAACCTCAAATTCCTGGGCTCAAGCGAGTCTCCTGCCTCCGCCTCCCAAGTAGCTGGGACTACAGGCGCCCGCCACAACGCCCAGCCATTTTTTGGTTGCAGCCGTCATTGTTGTTTGGCGGGCCCGGGGGCTGGATTCGAACCCGCCAGCTCGGGTGTACGTGGCTGGCGCCTTAGCTCGTTGAGCCACAGGCGCTGAGCCCTACTCCTTACTTTTCACTGCTCACCACCCTATTCAGACCTCTGTCGTCATATTTATAGCACTTCATTGCACATGTGCTATTTTCCTCATCGACTTGCAAGCCCTTGGAGGTCAATAGCCATGTCTCTTCGTTATTCTTTGAGACTTAGTGTAGGGCTTGATACATAACAGATGCTTGATAAACAGTGCTTGAGTAATTACTGCAAAGATTAAACCATGTAAGATAAGACAGGTGCCTGGCACACAGTAGGTATTCAATAAGTGTGGGTTTCCTCTCATTCCTCCTCCCACACTTGTACATCCAGAGTGGTCTCCAGCTTCTTCTTCTATGCAAATCAGTAGCACTCCCTTCCCCCTTCCCAACCTCATTCTATTCCTTGGGTTCCTTCTACAGACCAGGCAAGGCTACCTGGGAAGAACTGGCTTGGTGCAAATCCTATTGGCTGGTTGGGACCCACCAGGCACTCGTACTTAGCAGTGGCTAAATGGATGCTCTTAGAGAAAGCAGCTTTATATGCCTGTGGTTGGTGACTTGGGAAGGGCTTAGAGGAAATTAGCTGAAATGCCACAGGCCTATTTTGAGCTGCTTCTTTGATGTAGTGGAAATAACATGGGATTTGGACCCAGCAGACCTGGCCTTGAGCACAAAGTTGCCATTTCCTCATTGTTTGACCTTGGGCACTCATTTAACCTCTCTGGAAATTTGTCTCTTCATCTGTCGAGGCGGACCATGGATATGAGCCTCATGGTGAGGTTGTCAGTATTACATGAAAATAGCAATGACAATAGCTCATGTTTATTAGGCACTTGCTGGATGCCAGGCACAGACCTAAGCCAAATCCCACAAAGATCCTTTAAAGTTGGTGCCATCATCATTTCCATTTTACAGAAAAAGAAACTGAGTCACATAATGGTTTACATGTATAGCATAATGTTGCACGGATGGTGAGTGGCAGAGTTGGGACTCTAATCCAGCAGCTTGGCGTGAGAACCTATGTCTTCCCCATTTGTGTATTGACCCAAGACAGGAACTTTCTGAATAAAGGTATTACACCAAGGCTATTTACTTCGTCCACAGATTTGGTTAGAATTTATGGAGTAACTTTAGGTGTCAGGCATTTTCACACAGATTCTCACACTTAACTCTCCAACAATCTCACACATGCATATTAATACCTTTCCCTATAAGCGAGTAAACAGAGGCTCAGAGAGGTCACATCAAGGCCCAAGGTCACGTATCAAGTAAACATGACAGCGGAGAGTTGAACACTTTGTGTTGCTTCAAGGTTTATTCATTTATTTAGTCATCCGAAGAATTGGGCACCTACTATGTGTTAAGTGCCATGCTAATTTCTGGGGATGGAAGCAGGACAGATGTGGTCCCTGCTTCCAAGGACCTGCAGGCAAGCTGAAGAGCAGACAAGTAAGAAGCAGCCTCACTGAGGCGAAGAGAGTGAGGTGAGGGACGCCATGGGGCCGTGGAGCAGGGTGACCAAGCCCAACCCAGAGGCTGAGCGGCATCTGCCCTGAGCACATGACGTTTAAACTAAGGTGTAGGGACAAGTGGTACCCAGGCCAAGATGGGGGTGGCAGGTGGGTGGGAGATGCACTGAGGAAGAACATTTCAGGCTGGGAAAATAGCTCGTACAAATGTTCAGAAGTCTGAGATAAGAGGATTGGTTGGTTTTAGGGGAAAAATGCTAAGCAGGGCTGATCCTGAGACAACAATAGGAAATGTTTTAGGCTAAGCACCTGGAGACCAAGGCGGGGAGGTTGGCGCATGAGCGATCACCTGGAGGAGGTTGGTGGGCTGGGGAACATGCGATCTGAATCTAGAGGCAGAGAGACGGTAAATGGACTGTTGCTGAGCTCCAGGCAAGGGACGATGGTGGCCTGAGCCAGCACAGTGGCAGTGGGGATGGGATGAGTAGAGGAAATCTGGGGCATTTGGGAAGACACGGATGATTATTGGTGTCCATTGCTGAGATGGGCACTGTGAAGAAGGAACAGGTGGGAGTGTATGCAGGGTGCACGGAGGCTGGGGAACTGAGGATTTTGCTGTGGTCACTTGTCCAGTTTGGCTACAGTCAAATGCCCCTTCGCTCCCTGCTCCCATTCTAGTTCTCTTTAGCATGTGAAATTCTTGATTAGGAATGTGAAGAACTCATGCAATTATATCCCAGTCCCACTGGCATGTAACCCTCACGAAGGCAGAGATTTTGGTCTTTTGTTCACATTGTATTTCCAACACTTAGAATAGAGCTTAGTGCATAGCAAATGCTCAATAAAAATGAATTATTTTATGGATATAAAACTCCAAATGCATGCCTGTTGTGTGCCAGGCATTGTGCTGATGTACTAGGGATGCAGATGAGATTAAAATGCCAAAATCAGGGAGATTGAGCAATAGGCAGCTAATCCAGGGCTGTACGTATCCTACCAGTCTGAGAGAGAGCTGTGGGCATCAGGCATTCCCCACTGTGTGTCCACACAGACCTACTTCTCCTCTTGGGGCCCTTCTTCCTGTGTTTCCAAATTGCTATTTAGTGTCCGTTTGCTTGGCACTTAGTAGGGCCACAGTGCATATTGAATGAACAAAATGAAGACGTGCCATGGAAGCCCAGGGCAGGAAGCATTCATTCCTATCTCCAAATGTCTCAGGAGGCTTTGGCTGGTGACAAGCTGACCTTCAAAAGCCGGAGGAAAAGGTCACAAGTAGTTGAGGAAGTGAGGAAGCCCGGAGGTCAGTGTGGCTGAGGTGGGTGGACAGGGAGGTTGGGGCTGAATCTGCGGGCTAGGGAGCATCCATTGGCATGTGTATCCCAGGGCCCTTGTCCAGGCAGGAATAATGAATTAGGGAGATGACGGGCTGCAGTGTCGGATGGGCCTTGTTTGAATCTCAGCTCTGCTGTTTACTCTCCCTGTGGCTATAGGAAGTGACCTAACCCTCTGAGCCTCAGCTTCCTCATCTGTAAATGGGGAGAGCAGGAGCCTACTGTTTTCCTGCTGCAGGTCTTTTGCCCTTGTTTCTCCTGCTGTTGGAATGATTTTCTCCCTAGCTTATCTTTCGAGTCTCCGCACCATATTACCTCCAGAATGGCACTGCTGGTCTCGCAATTTCAAATAGCCACTCTGTTGACACTGACCTGTTTCGTTTTCGTTGTAGCACTTGTTGCAGCCTGACATTCTCTTATTTATTATCTGAAATCTCTCCCCACCCACTCATCTCCCCCACAATGATGTCAGACCGTATCTATCGTGTTCTTTGCAGTATCCCCAATGCCTAGAAAGTGCCTGGAATAGCGTGGGGTAGGTGCTTAGGGAATGTTTTTTGAATGTATGAATAAAGTCATGGTAATTGGGGTTAAACAAGGGGAACCGTATGTAAGCATTTGGAAAATAAAAGGAACAGGTCTCTAGAAGCCCCTGATGCTTGGTGGAGGGGGGGCCTGGAAGTGTGGGGGTACCCCAAGATGCTGATGGGAGGATAGGTGTGCAGGGCTGAGGCAGAGTGAGGGTCAGACTTGGCAAGGCAGCACTGGCTTGGCGCCTCCCTCTCTACTCCTCAGCCCTGCTCTGCTTTCTCAGGCTCCCTATGGATGATCAGAGGCTTCTGGGCCTCAGAGCTGCTTAGCCCATGCTGGAGCATCTACATAGAGGGCCAGCTGGGCTGTCTGTCCGGGGCTGGGCAGAAGGCGATGCCAGGCTTTACTTCTTGCTGCTGGGAGCCCCAGTGTCTGCTGTCAAAGGGGCCTGGGGCCAGAGGGCAGGGCTGGCCCAGCTCAGAAACTGGGGTGTGTTGTGTGTGTGTGTGTGGGGGGGGGTAGGTGGGCTGGGGGGGGTGGCTAGTTCTGAGCCTGACAAGAACAGGAAGCAGAAACCCACACTCATTGGAGCCCATACCAAGACTTTCCCCCCCAGGGCTGCCACCCCCAGTTGCAGCTCTGAATCGAGGCTCTCCCACCCCTCCACCTCCAGGTTAGTGTGGGATTTCTTCCAGAACTGAGCGACAGCAAGGAAAATTCGTACAGAAAATGAACAACTAAAGTTACATAGTAGAAAAAATAAAATTAAAAAGGTCATGTGAACGTGCAGGGGAATAGCATGAAGTAGAAAGTGAACGGACAGCTGGGACAGGAAGAAAAGGTCATGTCTAGTGACGTGTAGGGGAGTAGAATCTAACAGCAGGTGGAGAATCCGAGATGTAGGCAACATACTCGGTGACCAAGTTTGGGACCAGTCAGAGACAATAAGGACCAGTCCTGAATGGCCTAGCGACCAGGCTCAGGCCCCTCACAGTCCTTCCTCACCACACTCTCCTGCCCCTACCCCTCCAGTCATACCCGCCTCCCTCTTTCCCTGGATCCTGGTGCCCCACTGGCCTCAGGGCCTTGGCATCACCATTCCGCTGCCTGAGCTACTGTTGGAGGGCTCATCCCTTCATTCCTGCAGGTCTGCTCAGGAAGGCCCAGCTGGCCACCCAGCAAAACCTGGCCCACTCCCCATCACTGCACAATCTTTTCCTTCTGCATTTTCTCCTTAGCCCTTACCTCCCACAGGTATTTGTTTTCTTTTCTTTTTGTTTTGCAGTTTTTTTTTTAAATTTCAGATTAATATGAGGATACAAGCAATTAGGTTACATTGTTTGTAATTGTTAGGGAAGGTCCCCATTGTAGTTGTGTTCTGCACCCAGGAGGTGAGCCATATATCCTGACATTGTGCTCATTAGGTGGGAGCACCCCAATCCCCCTTCTCTCACTCTCCCCTCCCTCCTTCACTCTTCACCTCCCTTCTCAACTTGAATTGAATTTTTCTCTTGTGTGGGTGTGTATTAGATCATCTACTGCCTTCATATTAGTATTGAGTGCCTTGGATATTTGCTTTTCCATTCTTGTGATACTTTACTAAAGAGAATGTTCTCCAGCTCTATTCAGGTTAATACAGAAGATGTAAAGTCTCCGTCTTTTTTGATGGCTGAATAGTATTCCATGGCATACATATATCACAGTTTATTACTCCATTCATGGGTTGACAGTCACTGGGGTTGTTGTACATCTTGGCGATTGTAAATTGAGCTGTGATAAACAATCTAGTGCACATGTCCTTATGATAAAATGATTTTTTTTCCTTCTGGGTAGATGCCCAGTAATGGGATTTCAGGATCAAATGGAAGGTCTATTTTGAGTTCTTTGGGGATTCTCTATACTTCTTCGTAAAGAGGCTGTGTTAGTTTATGATCCCACCAGCAGCGTAAAAGTGTTCCCTTCTTTCCAAATCCATGCCAGTATCTGCACTTTTGGGATTTTGCTTTCTTATTTATAATGCAAGGATAGGGGCTTGGCTGTGTTATCATTACAGTCGCTGCCTCTCACACAGTGTCTGACACATAGTAGATGCTCAAAAATTATGTGTGGACTGATTGTTAAAGCCCTTGGGTCAGAAGGCAACGAAGAGGAAGAAGGAAAAGGGAATGGTTTGGTTGGAATATCTCCGAAAGACTGGGCCGGAGCTCTGCTCAGGGAGGGCAACCCTGTCTTCAGAAGATGCTGGAAGTCTTCTGAGGGTCCTGGGCAGAGTGGACCCCGGAGAGGAACAGTAGGAAGGAAAAGAAGGAGGGTCCTTTTCATGTGGATTTCAGCAGATGAGGGGACTGCTGGACACCATGCAGGTGACGGGAGCAGACCCCAGGCCTCAGGTTTCGGTCTAATGCTTCCCAGCAGTGTAGGTTCAGGTAAGTGACAAGAGCCTGAAGTCTTCACTGCTCTGTCTGGAAAATGGGGCCAGTATCACAAGCCTCAAAGTGCTGTTCTGGTACTTAAATAAAATAGTGTAGAAAAAGAACTTCCAGTGCCTACTCCATAATAAGTCCTAAATAAATATTAGCTACATGTTGAGCTCCTATTGGGTGTTACGTGCTTTGAATAAAATGCAAAAATGGAAAAGATCTTGCCCTGCTCAGAAGCAATCCTAGTTGGGTGGAGAGAGACCTCCAAGTGGAGGTCATGATAATGTAGAAACCAGGAGGTGGGGGCAGTGGGAGGAACACGGGGTGCACCCTGTAGAGGGGAGGTGACACCACCTGGGTGTTCAGGAAGGGGTTCGAGGAACTGATGACAGCTGCCCTGGGCCTTGAAGGATGCCTAGAGGGCAGAGAAGGCCAGGGAAGGGTTTTCTCAGCAGAGGAAACAAGAGATCCAAAGATATGGGGTGTGACACAGTCATTCAATGCAAGTTTGTTAAGCAACTACTATGTGCTCAAGACACATCAGTGAAAATACTGCAGTGAATGTACATTACCAGGAGACTGACACTAAATAATTAACTACAGGATTATTTAACTGTAGGAGCTACACATGATTCTGCTTCACCAAGGTACTAGGAGGACAGCTGGAAAGGGAGGTAGGGCCAGGTCAGGGAGGGCCTAAATTAGCTCAGTACCTACTGTGTGCCAAGCTCTGTGTAATGGATCCAAAGATGAACGAAACTAAGTCTGTCATTAGCATGAACCAATAGTGGAATGCAGAGTGATCAAGGATGTCCACGGGGTGGGTGATGGGTGCAACAGGGAAGGCTTCATGGAGGAGGTGACTTTTGCTCCTTTCTTCAGTTGAATAGCCTACTGTTTTGCCTTTCAGGGGCTCTGCAGGCTTAAGGGGACATTCGTCACATCCAAGGGCAGCTCAGCAGCAGAACGTTCTGAGCCTGGGGGAGTTCCTTCTCTAGGCCTTGGATGCAGGTGAGGGAGGTGTTAGTCATATTGAGATATAGATCCAAAGACCAAAGTGTGTAGGCTGTGTCTATGTCCAGGTGGCAAGGGGCCAAGGGCTCTGAAAATCTTGGCTCTGCCTTTCTCTCTCAATCTTGGGACAGGTATTCTACCTCTCTGTGTCACCATTTACTCATCTGTAAAATGGATGTAATGTTGTGTTATGAGGCTGTTGTCATGGGGATTGAACGGAGTTGCCCCTAGGCAAGTTTTCATCATGAGTGCTTGGTTATTATGTTCTTCCAAGGGCAACACACATTCCGTAACTGCGGCTCACCTGGCTCCTTACAGAAATGGTCCAAATCACTATGGGTTCAGAGCATGTGAGTCATGGCCCAGCACCGAATCGGGTTTCACCAGGCCCGAGTGGGAGCTAACTGTGGTGGGTGGACAAGGACCTCTGTCTCCTGGCTCCTGATAGGTTTTGCAGAATATCATGTTCCTCTTTCCCTCAAAGAGCTTCCTCTTCATCAACCTGCAGGTGCCTGGATCCCTCCTGGGTGTCAGCTGTGTTCTCTCATATGCTTGTGGATAGCCTGTTATCCGAGCAAGTGACTCGCTATGGCTGACACATCAACCCCTCCAAGGGCCTACTTGAAATTCAGGACTCACTGCCACCCAGAGTGATGTTGGGGGGGGCCTTCCACTGGGTGGATCCCTGTCCCCGGACCCTACCCCCGAGCCCTGGGCTGGGCTGAGCATGTTGTCCCAGTGAGGCTCCCCAACCTCCTTCCCCTGCTCTTCTTCTCCTTGTGCTGCAAATGCTCTTTTGTCATGTCCAGAGAAGCGCTGAGTTCTGAGAGGCTAGGTCCTTGTTCCCTGGGATGGTCATCATGTCCTTTGTATCTTGGAGAGTTTGGCACAGAGCAGGGCCTCGTACGCGTTCCTTCATAAATGGGGGAGCATGTGGGTAAGTTAGGGAGAAAGGAGGAAAGCTGGTCGTAACAGCATATTCTCTTTGATGTCAGGAGACCCCACCGACCACCCAGTTGCCATGACATCTGCAGAGTATGGTCTGTGTGCCAGGCATGCTTCGTATCACATGAACTCATTTAATCTTTATATGAGGGAAGTTTAAGGGAAGTTCTCTCCTGTCTTTCATTTTTAAAAAATATTTATTTATTTATTTATGAGACAAAGCCTCACTCTATGGCCCTGTGTAGAGTGCTATGGGGTCATAGCTCACAGCAATCTCAAACTCTTGGGCTCAAGTGATCCTCTTGCATCAGCCTCCCTAGTAGCTGGGACTACAGGTGCCTGCTACAACACCCAGCTGTTTTTCAGTAGAGATGGGGTCTTGCTGTAGCTCAGGCTGGTCTCAAACTCTTGCACTCAAGTGATCCACTCACCTTGGCCTCTCAAAGTGCTAGGATGACAGGTGTGAGTCACTGTGCCTAGTCTGTCCTGTTTCCTTTTACAGCTAGGCAACCCAAGGCACAGAGAGGTTAAGCCATTTGTCCAAGGTCACACAGCTAATATGTAATAGACTCAAGATTCCAGCCCTGAAGCTCCTGCTCTGTAAAGCCTCATATTAATGGATCATGTCCTACATGATGAGCACTTTATCCTTTAATGCTGCAAGAACATTGAGGGAAATGCAGGCTTAAGGGAGTGACCATGTCAAGCCAAACAGCCAGCCAAATTCTCATAACAGTGCCACTTGTACACTGCAATTTGCAAAGTCCCACCCAGTACACAATGACCCCCAGAAGCTCTGTGGGTCACCTGCCTCACCATTTCCACTTGTCTCAGAGTGGCAAGTAGGTGTGCACTGGGCCCTCACTTTATTCCCAGCTCCTTGCTGGGCCATAGGGCTTCATGGCTAGGCCTGCCCTTGCTGCAAAAGGGATTATATTTACACATGGAGGCCAAACTGAGTGGGGAAGTGGAAAGAACACGGGGACTGGAGTCAAAAGACTGGGCTAAGGTCCCAGTGACCTTGGGGAAGGTACTTCCCCTTCTGGAGCCTCAATTTCTTCATCTGAGAAATGGGAAAAATAATGACTGGGTCATTCTTTTACAAAATGAGATTATGTGAAGCACCCTTTCTGCATTTGGCTTTTCTCATTCAAACTACACCACCCATGGGAATCCCTCCAAGTCAGCTGCAGTAACTCTAATTCATCCTTTTAATGGCGGCATCATATTTCATAGTGAGGAAGTACTATAATTTTTTCAGCTGGTCTTCTATTGATGGGCATTCACTTTATTTCCTGTTTTTGTTTTTATTTTTACCCCGTGCTATAAAGAGTGCTGCAATAAACATCCTTGTACACACATCCTTCCAACTGGAGCTTTTATTTCAGTGGAATAGATTCCCAGGAGTGGCATTGCTCAATTGAAGGGCATATGTATTTTTTATTTTATTCGATGTTGCCAGATTGCTTGTCAAAAGTACTGTTGCACTTTGTGTATTCTCCAGCAATTCACGAGCCTACTGTTTCCTTGCATCCACTCTAGCAATAGGTATTAGCATTATTTTTAATTTTTGCCTTGATATCTTTAAATTTACTGTACAGCTAGTGAGTTTGTGCATCTTGTCCTATGTTTATTGCCCATTTGGATTTGTGCTGTGTTTTGCCTGTTCTTATCTTTGCCCACGCAATCCTCCTTGTTCATTTCTTACCAGTTTGTAACAGCTCTTTGCATATATAGATAGTAACATTTTGTTTGACATCTGTGTTGCAAATAGTTTTGAGCTCAAATCCCTTGTTTTGGTATTGACTTTGTGAGTATCTGTTGCCGTGAAATTTATTTTATTTAGTAAAATATGCCTTTTAAAATATGACTTCCCTTTTTTTTTTTAGATACTCCAAGGCTGCCCTTTTCATCTCTGACATTTTCTTCTAAGATATTTATTATTTTAATTTTTTGGAGGGGGGCTGTTCATCTCTAATCCATCTGGGATTTATTTCAACTTTCTTACAAAAGATAACTGGTTGTGCTAGCATCATTAATAAAACAGTTGCTCTTTTTCCAACTGAATTGAAATACCATCTCTGTCATATATTAAATTCTCATGAATACTTTGATCTGTTCTGAGCTCTCTGTTCTGTTCCACTGATCTCTGAATCGCTTCCTCACCAGCACCATTCAGATTTGATTATAGGGGCTTTAATATGTTCTGATCTCTTAACAAGCCACATTCTTTCCCACGTTCTTCTCTTTCACGGAATCTGGTTGTTCCTGGGTCTTCATTCTTCTGTATGAACTTTGACCTTATTTTATTCAATGGTGTTTTATATCACTCCTGGATCTTGAGTGCCTAAGATGGGTTCTCAGCAGGGGAACAGCTCTTATCCTTCCCCAAGGAAGATATTTACACCATAAGTAGTTAACGTGAATGTGGTTCAGCGCCCATTGTTAAGTGGTTAGGGCTCTGGCCACACACACCGGGGCTGGAGGGTTCAAACCTGGCCCGGGCCTGCTAAACAACAATGACAACAGCAACAAAAACAACAAAATAGCCGGGTATTATGGCGGGCACCTGTAGTCCCAAATACTTGGGAGGCTGAAACAAAAGAATCGTTGAAGCGATGAGTTGAAGCAAGAGTTTGAGGTTGCTGTGAGCTGTGATGTGACAGCACTCTTTTGAGGGTGACAAAGTGAGACTCTGTCTTGAAAAGAAAAGAAAAGAAAGAAGGAAGGAAGGAAGGAAGGAAGGAAGGAAGGAAGGAAGGAAGGAAGGAAAGAAAGAAAGAAGGAAAGAAAGAAAAAAAGAAAATGTATACTGACATGACGCTGAGTGGAGAAAGTTTCAGAGATGCTGAGTCCCTTGAAAGGTTGTCACGTTTGAGGCCCTTGAAGAAGAGATGAGTCCTTCATTTATCCAACACCTATGTATTGGACATCTACCATATGCTAGATCTTCTTTTAGGGTCTGGGATATACTAGTGGCCAAAGAAGACAAAGGCTCAATTTCAAGGTGTGACAATGCTATCGTGTTAATTATTTTTTGATGTGATCATGATATTATAGTTATGTTTAAAATAAAGAATCCCTGGGTGGCACCTGTGGCTCATTGAGTAGGGCACTGACCCCATATACCAAAGGTGGGTTCAAAATCTGGCCTCGGCCGAACTGCAAAAACAAAAAAAAAGCCAAGCATTGTGGTGGGCGCCTGTAGTCCCAGCTACTCGGGAGGCTGAGGAAGGGAGTCGCCCAAGCCCAGGAGTTGGAGGTTGCTGTGAGCTGAGTGATGCCACGGCTCTCTACCAAGGGCAATAAAGTGAGACTCTGTCTCTACAAAAAAAAAATAAATAAATAAAATAAATGAAATAAAAAATCCCTATCTGTTAGAGATACTTACTGAAATATTTACAGATAAAAGTATATAAAGCCTGTAATTTGTTTCTAAATAATGGAAGATTGGGAGAAATGGATGAAAGTCTACATGAAAAAAGATTGGTCGTAATTGACAATTACAGAAACTCAGTGATGGGTTAGTAAGGATTTATTATTCAGCTCAGTACGCCTTGTTCAAAATGCTTGGGCTCAGAGCTGTTTCAAATTTCACATTTTGGGGGTGGGGTTGGAATATTTGCATATGTATAATGAGATACCGTGGGGGATGAGACCTGAGTCTAAGCATGAAATTCCTTCTGTGTTTCATATACACCTCACACGCATCACCTGAAGGTAAGTTGAGATAATCTTTAATAATTTTGTACATGGAACAAAGTTTACATGAAGTCAGGTGTGGAATTTTCCATCTGTCCCCTCATGTGGATATTCAAAACGTTTCAGACTTTGGAGCATTTCGGATTTCAGAATTTTGAATTAGGGACACTCAGCCTGTACTGTTTTCCTTCTTTTGTTTATAGATGAAATAATCCCCAATAAAAATGTTTTTAAAATGCATAGAGAGGTTGTTATTTTCTAGTTATTGTTCCAGTTGCCTTACATCAAATCCTCAAAATAGCTCTCTGAGGTGGGTATTATCATTTCAGGGTTATAGATGAGAAAAGTGAGGCCTTGGTCACTCACCCGGGTCAATGGCAGAGCTCTCTGGCTCCAGGGCCTTACTCTCAAATACCAGGTCGTACTCTCTCAGATACCTGCAGCTAATTCCAGCGAGCTTGTGCCTGTAGAGCTATGTATGATAGGATTGCTTCATGCAGTGGGGAGGGCTAGGAAAGATACAAAACAGGATTATGGAGGAGAGAAAGCCTGATGGTGGGAGAAGCTGGAACTGTGGGTTAAAGGGTGGGGCAATCAGAGAATGCCTCTCGGAGGAACTGAGATCTGTGGGAAGATGTGGAGGCTGTGTGGGGATCTGGGAAAGATGTTCATGCAGAGGGCCAGGCCAGTGCAAAAATAGAGACAGAAAGAAGGTCTATGGGGTCTGAAACCGGTAGACAAGGATAAAAGACCTCTACGAGCAAAGTGGCACCCTGTCTTCCTGCAGACAGACCATTGTAAGGTGTGTTTAGGTTTTAAAAAAAAATGTGAAGGCTCGGCGCCTGTGGCTCAGCGGGCTAAGGCGCCAGTCACGTACACCTGAGCTGGTGGGTTTGAATCCAGCCCAGGCCCGCCAAACAACAATGACGGCTGCAACCAAAAAATGGCCAAGCATTGTGGTGGGCACCTGTAGTCCCAGCTACTTGGGAGGCGGAGGCAAGAGACTCGCTTAAGCCCAGGAATTGGAGGTTGCTGTGAGCTGTGATGCCATAGCACTCTATCCAGGGTGACAGCTTGAGGCTCTGTCTCAAAAAAACAAAATAAAATAAAATAAAAAAACCGCAGCGTTAACACTGATGATTCTAGTTGTATTTGCTCTTCTTGCTTGTTTTCCATTCCCCCAGGCAATACTACAATGAACAGTCTTGTTCTTGTCTCCTGTGGCAAATGAGCATGCATCTCTCTGGCAGAAGTGATGGCTGAGAAGGAAAGGCAAGACTGGGTTTTTTCTCTGACACTATGCTAAGTAGTGTGAGCAGCCGGGGGATGGTCTCTTTCTGGCTACTGTGTTTCTCTTTGCTCCCTCTGTCTACTTCTACATCCAGTACTCTTTCCAAATCTCTCTGCCTCCTGAGATGTGTATGAGTCAGAACTCTTGTTGCAAGTATTTGGAAGCCCGATTCATACATACTGGTTCAAGAAGAAAGGAATTTTCAGCTGCCTTGGCTGGGGAAGTTATTGGATGGGTCTCTGGCAGATGCCATGTGGAGCAGAAGAACTGCCTGGCAGAGCCCTGCCTAAATTCCTGACCCACAGAATTGCGAAAAATAAATCATGCTATTTTGAGTCTCTACATTTTGACGTGGATGGTTTGTTAGACAGCAGTAGATAACAAAATTATTGGTAATTTTTCAAGCTTTTCTTTTCTTTTAAGTTCTTATTTGTTTTGTGCTCAGTGAGCTGCTCCCTCTGAAGTTTGACTCCCTTGCATCTTTTGAAAGTGCATTTTTTCTTTCCTTTTTGCAGCATTACAGCTTCTGAGCCTTATTTTTATATTAATAATGCATGAAAGTTTAAGTGCTTTATACATGCAAGGGCTCTACATGTATAAGGCACTTAACCTTGTGTGCAATGATAAACTGGACTTTAGACTCTTCCTCATATGAACAGCTTTGTGCAACAAAGAAAGATACTGTTATGGGCTAGAAAAATTTACTTTGTTTGCCTTTTATATGTTATTTAACATCAAAATGTCATTTTCTGGATGTAAAAGTAATATATACTCACTAAGAACATTTGTAAAATACAGAAACATCTAAATAAGTAAGTAGACAGAAAGAGATCACCTCTAATTCTGCCATCCTGATATAGGTAATGTGACCAGTCTGATATATTTTTTTCCTCCAATCTTTTTCCTAAGTGCACACATACACACTTTTTTTTTTAACTCAGCTGAAAAAATTACAGATGTAGAGTTTTCTGTCCCTCTGTATCTTTTTCTTCACATTATATTGTGTTTCTCCTGTTTCATTAAAAATGCTTTACAAATGTCAATTTTAATAGCTGCCTCGTACTTTACCCGCTGGGTTGCCATACTGTCCTTAACCAGCTCTCCAACATACAGGATGCTTCCAATGTCTTGTTACTGTGAACTCTGTTACGAACATCTCACATAGAAACACTTGCAACTCTGGCTAGGAGGACCCCTAGACATGAAAGTACTGGGTCAAATGCATTTTCTAAGAATAATTAGGAAACTTCCCTAAATGATCATTTTAATTTTCATAAGAAAGCAGCTGATATAAATGGAGCTACCCAGAAATATTTCTCTTCTGGCATTTGGTCTTTCTGTGTTGAAATTGTTTCTTTGAATGCCCAAAGTCTTCCTCATCAGTGTGTGGTAAAGGATTCATCCTTTTTCTGGCTTTTACTAATCCCCTTAGATGTACCTTAAAAGTCAAATATGGAAGAACTGGGATTAGAATTCAGTTCTTTTATTAAATTATTGTGACTCAGTGGCATCATTTCCCCTCTGGCCTCAGATTCCCTATAAGTGCAATGAGAGGCTTTAATCAGATAACTTTTTGCCCACCCTTGAGTCAGAGCACCTACCACACACCAGGCACTGAACTAAGAGCTTTATGTGTATTCCATCTTTTAAATCACACTCTTATTAACCCATTTTACAGATGAGGAAACTGACTCCATCAAAGTGTAAATTGCACATGCAGCTCTTTAGAGGTTTGTCTACTTTCTGGCTTTAAGGTTTGAACATTGTATCTAGGGTGACACAAAATTCCAGGGAATAAAGATTCAACTCATCTCTGCACATCTTTAGCAAGCCTCCCCCTCCCAACCATGTGCCATGGCAATGTCAATAATAATTATTTTATAAACCTCACAATGATTTGATGAAACATTCAGAGAGGTGAAGTGACTTGTTCAAAGTCACACAGCTAGAAGAAAAGAAGAAAAAATTGAATCTGAGTCCTGCTGCTTTCAAACACACGGCTTCTTTCTCATGCACAGGCTCCATCAGGAATGATGGAAGAGCGGGTTCATCACTTGTCACCACAGTACCATGATTGTAAAGGAAACTCTGACCCCTGTGGTAAGTGTGAACCACTGCTAGGTTTCTATACTGTCTGTCTCTGTATTCTCACTGTCCCTGCCTTCCTATCTGGCCACCAATTTAACCTCCATAGTCACCATATTTGGGGCTTCCTTCTGTCATTAAAAACCCACCTCTTTCTCTGTCTCTGTCTCTCTGTCTGTCTCTCTCTTATGCAGCCATTTCCTTTTCTCTCTTCTTGCAAAATACAAAACCAGAAATGAACTGAACACAGAAGTCTGTAAACACGCTGGCTTGGCTCCTTCTGAGGCTCTGGGTTCCTGGACACAATCTTGAATCCTAATTAAGCCGTTAGAGAAAAGCTTGTTGCTGGCAACAGGGTCAGGGAGAAATAGTTTCCATCATACAGTATCTGGAATTGGAATTGGCTGGAAGGCCCTTGCTTGCTGCTTTCAATACCTAATAGGCAGAATCTCAAATGTTATTAATCTAAGTGAACCGTGCGAGACACAGGGACGGAGCAGTGAATAGAGTTATTTGATTTTAAGAAAGAAAACCAGGCAAAGAACATTCTGTATTTGTAATGTCCTGGATCCCTACAACAGGCCGTTAGATTAGAAATATGTCTGTGGTATGTGGTGCAGGATTTAATGAAACTGCAAGATAAATGGGGAAGCTCAGGCCAAGGTGAAACCATAGAATTTCTGACTCTGCTTAGAGCCCCTGTGCCCTCAGGGACTGGCAAAATGAGCATTTTTGATGACAGAGAAGGAGAACATTTGATGCAATTACCAGCCAGGGCAGGGGCTGCCTAGTGGCTAGAGGCCTGAATCTGTGGCTTCATAACTACATAGCCGCTGGGCCTTGGGGAGGGCAGCCATTTTGTTTAAAAGGAGATGATAGTGGTTTCTCTCCTTTCCTACTTCATAGGGTACAGGGATAGGTTGTGATGTCTGGAGCTATGGCAGTTATTTTGTGATTGTGAGTTAACTATAATATGTTTTTTAAAATTTTTATATAACATATATGCTTTATAAATATTAACCCATTTAATAATAATTCAATTAATATTCAAACCCTGAAGATAGTAGAACAAGGGATAGAAAAATAATCTGTGTCTTGACATTATTGCTGAGTCAGCAACCAAACCCTGGGACTTCCCGTCAAAAAGTATTAAAGTCTGGGTGCTAGGTATTGTTTCTTGAAATCCCAAGCCTCTGTAGTCAGATGCCTGATATCCATTCTCACTCTCTTCTTTAGTTACAGAACTGTGATAGGTAGCAGGGAAAATTACTAGTCAGAACAAAGACTATAGTAAGTATCCTTTTTTTCAACTAGGGTAGCTATGTGACTTAGTTCTGGTCAATATGACCAATAAGATATAAGTGAAGGTTGTGTATGTTCTGAGAAAGCTCTTTAAAAGAAGGAAAATTTTCCAGAGATGTGCTGTTTTTTGTGTATCCCCCATTTCTTCATCCTGTTGCGAGGAGGTCAAATATAAAGGCTGGAGCCCAGCAACCACATTGGATCATGAGGTGATGAAGCCACAGGTAGAAATAAAGGGAGCAGAGAGAAGGAACCATAGGCCTGAAGCCATTAGACCTGCTATTCCCAACTGCTTTTTTCTGGACTTGTTTTCTGGAAAAGAACAAATTCTTTTGTGTTTAAGCCACTATAGTTTTCCATAAATCACAGATGAAGCTAATTCTAACACTGAAACAAAAGCTAGCCTACAAGTAGCTTGCTTAAAACCTTCATAAGCTTCCTGTTACCTGCAGGAGAAAGCCCTGGCTTTCAAGGCTACATAATCTGCTTTTCTACCTCCTCTGTGATCAAGAAATTCCAACTCATCCTTGGAGACTCAGGTCAAAAGTACTTGAGCCTCTGAAAGACTTTCCCTTACCCTCTCCAGCAGGGGACCCTGGCTCCAGGATCCCTGGCATCTTGCACATAACATTTGTTGGTAACATTGCAACAACCTACTAATAGCTATTTCTGTGGGACTTTCAAGTTGATAATGCTTGCAGCGCAAGCCAAGGAAGCAATGGCCCAGTTATGGCAGGTCAGGTTGGACAGCAGTTGGCCGAACCCATGCTTCTAGCTCTGATCTTAGCCCTATTCAACTCCACTTTCCTTTTTATTAGACTGGACAGTGGAGAGTTGCTAATTTCAAGTCATTCTAATTGGCCTCTTCTTTTGGCATCAGATTTGAGGAGCAGAGAGCTGGAAGCTGTCAAACTGTGTTTCTGGGGCTTTCCGTAGAATTCTATTCCTCATGGAGAATCTGGCATTGGCTGCTCTGAGGGTCACCCCCAGATTCAATTCCTGGGGCTCACTGGCAGCACTGGGCAGGTCGCAGGTGTTGACCTCAGTCAGATGTTGACCTAGGGGGCAGGATCTGAAACAGACGTGGAGAAGGACTTATATAAGAGTCAAGTGGAAACCAGGGTGGGCAGCTGGGGCAGGTTATCATCTTTTAATAAAAAGGATGGTCTTGAAAGGGTCAGGTGAAACCTACTAATTGAAGAACACAAATGTTTTCACACAATAAACGAGAAAATCCCATGAAGGTTATGTCGAACAGGTGGATGAAAATATCTCAGATTGCATATGAAGCCTGCACACTGTACCCCATGATTGAACTAATGTACACAGCTATGATTCAATTAAAAAAATTAAAAAAACATAAAATAATAATAATAAAAAAGGATGGATTTAGGTCATTAATTCAATTTCTCAGTTGAAGCCTGGTGCTAGGAGGCAGTGAGAAGAATGGTTAGTGTGTGGACTGTGAAGTCAGACTGCTTGGCTTCAAATGTTGACTCCATCAAGTACTACCATTTACATGATGCTAATTCTATACTCTGAACAAAGTCATTCCACTAAAAATTAGTAAGTACCCAGTATGGGCCAAACACTCTCCTGGATGTGGGAAGAAGTGCGGGATAAAGCAGTAAACAGAACAGATTAAACGTTTTTCCCTATGGAGGTTTCATTCTAGTGGGGTGGGGGTGCTATAGTTTGAGTATTACCCTCTCCTCTAAAACTTGTGTTGAAACTGAATCCCCATGGCTACAGTATTGGGCAGCAGGGCCTGGCCTGAAGGGAGGTGTGCAGGTCACATGGGCTCTGCCCTTGTGAGTGGACTAGTGCTGGCCTTTTCTTCTCTTCTGCAGTGTGATGCCAGAGGACTCAGTGACCCCTGGGAACCAGAGATCATACTTGATGGCACCTTGATTTTGGATTTACCAGCTTCTAGAATTGTGAGAGAAAACATTTTTGTTCTTTATAAATTACTCACTCTCAAGTATTCTGTTACAGCAGCATAAAACAAAGTGAGAGAGGAACAAAGAAAAAAACATAGGCTCAGCACCTGTGGCTCAACGGGCTAAGGCGCCAGACACATATACTTGAGCTGGTGGGTTCTAATCCAGCCCGGGCCCGCCAAACAACAATGATGGCTGCAACCACAAAATCGCCGGGCGTTGCGGCAGGCGCCTGTAATCCCAGCTACTCGGAAGGTGGAGGCAGGAGACTTGCTTGAGCCCAGGAACTGGAGGTTGCTGTGAGCTCTGACGCCTTGGCACTCTATCCAGGGTGACAGCTTGAGGCTCTGTCTCAAAAAAAAAAAAAAAGAAAAAAGAAAAAAGAGAAAAACATAGACATTATATAATATGTAAGGTCAAGAAAAGTGTTACAGTAAAAATTAAGCAGGTAGGCCAATAATTTTTATTGAATGACATTGATTGGCCTAGTACTGATTTTTTAGTACACATTTTTATTTTTCTGTCTTTTGTTCCCACTAGGGAGGTGAGCCACCCAGAATAGGGATCAGGTGTGATTCATCTCTACAGCTGGGTCTAGAATTGTCTAGGAGAGATCTCCCAAAGAATTTCCCATAGAACTATTAGTAGGTAATGAGTAATAAGTTTGTAGTTAAAGTTTGGGAGCTGTCAAGCTAAATAAAAGAAAAGAAAACAGGCTGTTTGATGCAGGACTTCTCAAAGCCTTTATCAGCTAAGATAGACTGAAACACAAGATAAAATGGGGTCAGGGGCTGTGTCTGCCTACAGTTAGAAGTTCCCACAGTTACTTGGCTGGGGAACTACTTTGTGGCAGAGCATCTCAAGGTATTAGCGCTCTAAGGAAGTCATGTGATGTGTCAACTTGACTGGGCTAAGGGGCACCCAGATAACTGGCAAAACGTTATTTCTGGCTCGGCACCTGTGGCTCAACGGGCTAAGGCACCAGCCACGTACACCTGAGCTCACGGGTTCGAATCCAGCCCGGACCTGCCAAACAACAATGGTGGCTGCAACCAAAAAAATGGCCAGGCGTGGCGGATGCCTGTAGTCCCAGCTACTTGGGAGGCAGAGGCAGGAGACTTACTTGAGCCCAGGAATTGGAGGTTGCTGTGAGCTATGGTGCACGGCACTCTACCCAGGGTGACAACTTGAGGCTCTGTCTCAAAAAAAAACAAAAAAAAACAACAACATTATTTCTGAGTGTGTCTGTCAGGCAGTCTCTGGAAAAGATTAGCATTTGAGTTGGAGGACTGAGTAAAGCAGGTGGGACACCTTTATGAAGTCAGCAAAAACAGGAACCAGGTTAGGCTCAGGACAGTATGGGAGGAGGGTCTTCCTACTGCTCCTCTGGGCAGGGAAGAAGCCCCTGGGAGAAACCCAGCCAGGCCCATTCAGCTTCCAAGGAGTGTTCATGGAACCCCTGACCTTAGCTTTGGGGTCCAGGAGGAGAAGCACTACATATGTGCTCAGGGCACTGGAACTTGGCTTGTCCCTGTGGCTCTGAGGACTAGGTGGAGTCCTGTGGGGGAGGTTTCAGGCACGAAGAGAAACTAGGCCCCCCCAGCCAGGTGTGTGGAGCTGCAAGGCTCCTGCCGAGTGCTCTGGTTTCCCCCTATACTCTCAAGAAGGCTGTGTTCCTCAGCCGCCCTTGTAGTTAGGTTAGGTCAGAGACTGAGCTGGACAATGGAAAGAAGGCGGAAGCTCCTTGCTACTTCTAGGCCTGGCCCTCAGAAACATCTCACATTGTGCACTGACCTTCTTGTATCCCCTGTGACCTTGGAGACAGTGTGCCCTGTGCAATGTAGCAACGAGATAGAAGCTGCTGGTTGCCTGAGTCCTCTCTTTGAGAAAAGCCACCCAGGAGGGACACCCAACCCCACACCAGGTTGAGAAATGTGAGCAAGAAATGAATCTTTAGCACACTGAGCTGCTAAGAAGCGGTGTTTACATCTTACCAAGGTGTAGTCTGTCCTGTTTCTTCCAATGGGGCTCCCTCTCAGGGGTTCTAGGGTGACAAGGGTGCGGCTTGGTATAGATTTGGGGCTTCTGCTGCATTTACTGATCTCAAGAAGAGAGCACGTGGCCCTGGAAAAACAGCATAGCATTAAAGTCCCACTTCCCCACCCTTAACAGTGGGGGCCCCCAATTGACACCTGACTCCATAGAGGGTCAGATTATTGTAAAAGACAAATTTATCCCTCAAATGGCCCCAGACATTCAAAGAAAACTCCAGAAATTGGCTATAGTCCCAGACCATAACCTGGAGAATCTTCTTAAAACAG
>CAUYON010096721.1:0-17327 GCA_963573935.1 Arctocebus calabarensis
GTTGATGTGTGTTCCTCGACCTTGTCTTTTGGCTCAGCTCCAAACCGTTGGCTTTCTCGCCAAATTTCTGTCCTTTAACTCTCCTTCTGGACAGGAGCGTCTGCAGAAAGCTGGCTACAGACCGCCATCTTGGCTCCTCCCCCTGCCCTATGCCTCTTTAGAGGACAATTTAAACCATTCACATTAATTAAAAACATTGATAAATCTTTAGAAAATCTAGTGGACATTTTTAATCCTTTCATCATTGTGGAGGTTGGAATTTGATAAAAAGGTTCTCGATAAGTTCACTTTTATGTTGGAGGATTACGCTGGTCATTATGGAGGATATGTCTGAGAAGATGCTGGAGAGCAGGTTTGGTTATAGCAAATTTCTTCAACATGTGGATGTCATTAAAGTATTTAATTTCTCCATCATAAATGAAACTCAGTTTGGCTGAATACAGGATCCTGGGTTGAAAGTTATTTTGTTTTAGGAGATTAAAAGTCGATGACCATTCTCTTCTAGCTTGAAAGGTTTGATCAGAAATATCTGAAGTTATTCTAATATTCTTCCCCTTTTAGGTTATTGATTTCTTGCATCTGGTTGCTTTCAAAATTTTCTCCGTCATATTTACTTTATTGAAATTAATTATGATGTGCCTGGGGATGTCTTATTTGGGTTGAGTCATGCTGGGGTTTTTAAACTGTCTGCTATCTGAATTTCAGAATCTCTTGGCATGTCCGGAAATTTCTCTTTCATAATCTCATGAATAAGAGACTCTGTGTCTTAGGAAGCTGCTTCATCACTTTCGGGATCCGTATAGGTGAATATTGCTTTTCTTCAAGTTATCCCAGAGCTCTCTGAGAGAGTGATCTGTTTTTGCCTTCCATTTCTCTTGCTCTTTGGAGGGTTGAGAGTGTTCGAAAGCTTTGTCTTCCATGTCAGAAATCCTTTCTTCTGCTTGCTCCATTCTGTTACTGAGGGATTCTGTTGAATTTCTCAGATCTTAAAGGGCCGCAACTTCTTGTCTCAATGTGTCAAAATCTTTGGTCATTTTATCTTTGAATTCGTTGAATTCTTGAGATATCTTTTAGGTCATCTTTTGAATTACTGCTTAAAATTCTAATTCCATCTTTTCCTCCATTCTGCTAATCTTATTTGCAATCCAGATTCTGAATGAGATTTCAGACAGCTCAGCCATTTGCCTATGCAGGAGATCCTGTCCTGTGTCTGCCTTGTCGTTCCTTGCAGGAGTTGGTCTACTCTGATTATTCATATTGTCAGAGTTTTTCCATTGATTCCGCTCCGTGATTGGTTTTCATGTTGTGTCTGGCTGTCCTCAGAGTTGGGAAGGTGTCTCTCGAAGATTAGACCCTGGCGGGACCACTCTATTGTTGCTGGAACTTTGTAGTGAGTGACTCTGTGTATATCTTCTGGGATTGCTCCAGCAGCCCCGGAGTGTGGCACCCCTAGATCGAGCAGCGAGTGGGGGATGGTCCACACAGTTCTGGGAATGCCAGGCGGGGGGCCTTGTGATCACCAGGGGATTTCCTGGCTGAGGGCAGGCCTACAGAGGCCTGACAGTCACCCGTGAAGTCCCTGGTGGAGGGCCGGCTTGTGGAGGCCGTGCAGGCTCAGGGCATTGGGGCACGTGGTTGCTGGGGGAGTTTTTGGCCAGGGGCGGGCTTGCGGGGGCGGGCGGGCTTGTGGGGGCCTGGAGGTCATCAGGAGAGTTCCTTTCTGGGGTTGGGCCTGCAGAGGCCTGGGGGTTGCAGGCAGAGTTCCTGGAAGAAGGCGGGCCTGGGGAAGCCCTGTAGGATCAGGTGCAGGGCCACACAGTTGCCAGGGGATTTACTGGCCAGGGGCTGGCCTGCCAGGCAGAGGCCCTTGCAGTCGCTGGGGGAGTTTCTGGCTGGGGACCTGCCGGGCCTGGCAGTCGCCGGCAAAGTCTCTAGCAGACAGCAGGCCTGCAGATGCCTGGCAAGCAAGGACGCAGGGCCAGGCAGTTGCTGGGTGGGTTCCTGGCCTGGGGCAGGCCTGCAGAGGCCTGGCGGTTGCAGGCAGAGTTCTGGGCAAACGGTGGACCTGTGGAAGCCCTGCAGGCATGGGGCAAAAGGTCGCATGGTCACCAGGGGATTTACTGGCCAGGGGTGGACCTGCAGGAGCCCTGCGAGTGCCAGGTGGAGGCCTGCACAGTTGCCTGGGAAGTTCCTGGCCAGGGGTGGACCTGTGGAGGCCTGGCGGTAGCTGTCAGAGTCTCTGGCAGACAGCGGGCCTGTGGAAGCCCTGCAAGCACCAGGCGCAGGGCCAGGCATTCACCTGCAGCTTCCCTGGCTGGAGGGAGGGAGGCTCACTGTGGGCCCCCCCCCAGAGTCTTTTCCCTGTGGGGTGCTTGTTATGGCAGGCAGGGTTGGGGGTGCTGCTCAGGGACCTCCTCCCTGAGTCTCAGCTGGGGTTACGCTTCTGGTTCATCAAGTAAGGGGGGAAGGGTGTACTGTAAGTTCAGAATGGTGGGGAAAACTTTACTTCAGTTTTTCTGCCTAGCAATAGAATTTTCAGAGTCATGCTGAGGTTCTCAGGGGAAGCACACCCTGCTTCCCACAGCACTCTTCCGTGGGGTGAGACAAGAGGTCCACAGTTCACTGCTTGTTTGTAGAAAACCCACAGGAGCAAAAGAGGAGGAAAAAAAGAAAGGAAACAGAAAAGCAAGAAACTCAGAGCATTTTAGGGGGTGGGGACGGATACTTTTCCTTTCAGATGAATTTTGTACCTAAAGCTTGCTTTCTTGGAGTTGCACCTGTCTCAGCAGAGGTGACCCACAGATATCACTTCTCTCTCTCAGCTGGTCTCCCAGTATTCAGCTTAATTGCCAAAAGGGAGGTTATCTTCCCTTTAGGACAGGAGCATTTTTCGGAAGCTGCTTCTAATCAGCCATCTTGCTCTGCCCCCCAGAATTTCAATTTTGATTCCAAAAGGCAGTTTTGGGAATTTTTCACTATTGTAGTAAAAACATGAAATTTGCCACCTTAACTATTTTTAATTTTAACAGTACAGTAGGGTTAACCACACAAACGTTTTTGTGTAATAGCTCTCTGGAACTTTTCTTCTTACATGACTGAAAATCTTTGCTCATTTAACAGTGACACTCTTCCTCTCCTCCCTCCACTCTGGCAATCACCATTGCACTGTATTTCTAAGAGTTGGCCCATGTTAGATACCTAGTATAAGTAGAATCATTCAATATCTGCCTTTTTGTGACTGGCTTATTTCACTTAGCACTAAAGTTCATTAGTGTTGTAGACTATGACAAAATTTCTTTTCTTAAGCTAAATGATATTCCACTGTAAGTATATGCCACATCTTCTTGATCCATTGTTCTGCCAAAGGACATGTAGGTTGCTTCTCACTCTTAGCTGTTGTGAATAACTCTGCAATCAATATGCATGTGCAAATTATCTCTTTGAAATCTTGTTTCAATACTTTTAAATATATACCCATAAGTAGGATTGTTTGATTATATGGTAATTATATTTTAATTTTTAAGAAACTTTCAGTCTATTTTTCACAAAGGCTGTATGTATCATTTCACATTACCATCAGTACTGAATAGTGGTTTTAATTCCCCTACATCCTCTCATCCTAACAAAATTGCTATTTTGTTTTTTTGTTTGTTTGTTTTTTTAAAGTAGAAGCTGTGGGTATGAGGTGATACTATATACATAATTGTGGTTTTCATTTTCAATTTTCTGATGAATAGTGATATTGAGCATCTTTTTATAATACTTGTTAGCCATTTGTGTATCTTCTTTGGAGTACTTCTATTCAAGTACTTGATCCATTTAAGTCATCTTTACTGTTGTTACTGCTAAGATGTTGTTTTTAAACATATACTGGATTTTACCCCTTCACTGGATGTATGGTTAACAATTTTTTCCCATCTCATAAGCTGTCAAATATTATGTCTCTCAATTTGTGAACTTTTGTTTGATTAAGTTTATTCCTAAATCTTTTATTCTTATTGGTGTTCTTGTAAATGGAATTGCTTTCTTTTTTTATAGTGAGTGCTTTAGAAAATGTTTCATGATATTAGAGGAGTAAAATTTTTCTGGTTACATGAGGTGCTTTTGTATAGTTTGAATCAAAGTTCTTAATATGCCCTTTATCTGGATGGTGTGCATGATACCCATTAGGTGTGAATGTGCCCCTCTCATCTGCTTGTTTTCTGTTGAGCTTTACTTCCAAATGTGTACATAGATGTTGATTGAGTAATTCCAATTTAATTGCAAATACATGTAGTGCTTGTTTCTCCATTCTTCACTGAGAAGAATGGTCTCTAGTTCCCTCCAGGTTGTTCCAAAACATATTAGTTCATCATTTTTTTATGGTTGAGTAGTACTCCATGGGTTTGCCTTCTTAATTGCCTTCTCTGATTATTCGTTGTTAGTGTGTAGGAACACAAGTGATTTTGTATATTGATTAATTCTGCCACTTTATTGTATTTGTTAATTAGTTTTATCCTAAGAGGTTTTTTAGTTTTGTGAAATATTTAGGATTTTCTACATATACATCTACATAGCAATATTACTTCTTCCTTTTTAATGTAGATAATTTGTATTTCTCTGTCTTGCCTAATTGCTCTGGTTAGAACTCTTAGTACAAGTTTAGAACATTTAAGAGTAGATGATACTGCTTCTTCATTACAGAATGATTATACTGCTTTCACCCATTGGTAGATGTGATCTTTCAACTACTTTTCTATTTTGGAAGATTTATACTTAATGATTAATGATACATTGACCTTGTTCCTTTGGTACTAATGATAATAATATATCAGAACCTCTATTGTTGACCACCTCACTCCACTGATCACCTCTTTACATTGAGCTAATTTTCATAGACTGAACACACACTACATCAGTACAGTACGTCTAGTTCCTTAAGTTGACCACCTCTGTATGTCTACCAGTTTATTACAGTCCTTTGGGAGGTTAATTTTCAGAGGTTCTACTATATTGCTAATTTACTGTTTTCATTTTATAAATTACCATTCCCTATGTAATTTCACTTTACTCGATGACATATCTTTTCAAAATAGAGTATTATTGTATTCCTATAACTGTCTGAAAACAGTTGCCTCAAAGAAATTAATGAAGTTTATACGCTAATTAAAAGTATATAAAATACATCATAAACTAAACCTAATGAATTTCTCTGAAAATAAAAGAAAAGTCAATGAGATTCATTGTGCTTGATCTCTGAAAATTACTTCTAAGCAATTCACTTTTGAAATGATTTTTTTTAGCCAGCAGTTTAACTATAAAGTCCTTGAATATCTCACTGCTTTCACATTCAATGTGCATTTGTATTCTAGTGATTAATCATAGAATGACTTTGTTGAATGTTTGAGTGACCTTATTAGAAGGTCCAGTAAAGGAAATATAAGTTTTTTTTTACTGGAAAAATGTTCTGCTTTTTCATCATAGTTCACAGATCTGACTTAACATCAATAAAATTTTTTGTAGGTCTTTTTTGGTTGTTGTTTCTCATATAGACCTGTCTTCACTTAAGATTCAAAGAATGCCTATTTTGTGTATAATCTCATAGAAGATAAATTAAATTATCCCTTTTTGTTATATTAGAGTATCTCATCTTTAATCATTTTTGCAATGTTACTTTGCCTATTGATTTATTCCTTCAAACAGCATTTTTTATTTTTTGTGTTTTTTGTTTCTTTGTTTATTTTTTTGAGACAAAGTCTCACTCTGCTGCCCCACACTAGAGTGCTGTGGCATCATAGTAACCTCAAACCCCTGGGCTGGCTAGTTTCTCTACTTTTTTAGTTGAGAAAAGGTCTCATTCTTTCTCAGGTTGGTCTCGAACTCCTGAGCTCAAGAGATTCACCTGCTTTGGCCTCCACCTGCTTTGGCCTACACCTGCCTTGGCCTCCCTGAGTGCTAGGATTATAGGCATGAGCCACTGTGCCTAGCCAAACAGGATTGATTGAACACATTGAAAATAAAGCACTGGGCTAAGTATTGGGCTGACAAAAAATAAGTAAAGGTGAATGCAAAGATCTGATAACCAAGTTGAGTAACAGACACATGAACCCTTGGGTAAAATACATTGTAAAAACCTGTATCATGAGAGGCCTAAATTTTTCATTTTCCCTGTCTTTGACTTTATACATCCTCTTTCAGCTCTTTGAAAGAGTCCTTTAAGCATAATTCATGATTAGACTCATTCTAACAACCTTCCAAACTGCTTAGATAAAGCCTATTAGGTGACTTTACCTTTTGGCAAAGTCAGGGTGGCAGTGGGAGGTGAGACTCTACCATCTTGCTATTAAACAGAGTACTAATCAAATTAGTTTTATAATGTATTTATTTTTCCACTAGACTAAAATTTGTATTAAGTGGTTGTACTATTTCCTTGTGTATCCTTAACTAAACCTGACCATAGAAAATGCTGGAAGGGGGATAAGAGTACAAAAGAAACAATGAGTCCATGTGACATAATATAAAAGTCAAAACAGATAATTCTGCTGCTATTGAATTTGGATTAGGAGTCAGAAAAGGGCATGTTGGGGAAAAGAACAATTCATTACACAAAGTATACATTAAAGAGTTTAGAAATTTCTCTACTCTTTTTTGATAATTATGTTCTTTTATTTGAACTTTTACCTAAAATCTCCTTTGTACTTTTGAACATATTTACATATTACATTTTCCAAATCTACTATATAATTTTACCAAAAATGTTCCTTTCTTTTCTCTCCCACTCATTGCCTGTAGTTTTGCAGTAATCACAATGAAGTAAAACTTGAAAATCAATAAAAGAAAAAATGTTGGGAACTTTAGAAATTCATGGAAATTAAACATTCTTTTGAAGAATGAATTGGTCAATGAAAATATCAAAAAGAAAATTTAAAAATTCCTTGAGACAAATGAAAATGGAAATAAAACATACAAAAATCTATAGGACATGCCAAAAACAGTTTTCTAAGAGGAAAGTTTATAGCAATAAATGCCTTTATTGAAAACTAGAAAGACTTCAAGTAACCTAATGTTGTACCTCAAGGACCAAGAAAAGTAATGAAAAACCAGCCCAAAATTAGCAGAAGAAAAGAAATAATAAATAAAAATTAGAGTAAAAATAAATGAAACTGAGAAAAAAATTATGAAAGACTAACAACATGAAAAGTAGGCTTTTGTTTTTTTGAAAAGATAAACAAAATCAACTTACATTTGTCAGACTAAGAATAAAAAAGAAAAGACCCAAATGAACCTCAAATAAAAGGATAAATTCCTGAACACATACAATCTATCAAGAAAGAGCTATGAAGAAATATAAAACCTAAACTGGCCAATAATGAGTAATGAGATTAGAGCTGTCAAAGTGTTCCATCAAAACCTGTCCATGTCAATGCTAAATTTTACCAAACATTTAAAGAGAAATGTGAATTCTACTCAAAGTAAAATAAAGAAAAAAAAAGAAAAATGGAAGAGGAGGGAATACTTCAAAGCTCATTCTATGAGGCCAGCATTACCCTGCTACCAAAACCACATAAGGACACAACAGCAAGAATAAAGAAACAGGCCAAAATCCCAGATGTACATAGGTGCAAAAATCCTCATGAAAATATGAGCAGCATGAATTCAACAACAAGTTAAAAAGATCATTCATTATGATGAAGTGGACATCTTCCCCCCAAATGCAAAGATGGTTCAACAAATACCAATCTGTAAATATAAAGTGTTATATTAATAGAATCAAGAACAAAACTTTATGATCATTTCAATAGATCCTGAAAAGGCATTGGGTAAAATTCAGTGCACTTTCATGATCAACATTTTTAACACCTGTAAGTTCATGTGGAAGCAAAATTCAATGCAATTTATGTAGGAAGGAGGAGTACAAACACTTTCTGGGCTAAAGACACATCTACCTTCCCTGACTTTATCTACACAAAAGCAAACTATGTAACCAAATTGATTCTACCCATATATCAATCTGAAATTTAAAAATATCTTAACAAATTGAGAATGCAAAGAATACTTCTCAGAATAATAAGGATCTTATATCGTAAATTCATAGATACTGAGTGAGAAAATAATTGAATGTTTTTTCTTTAAGATCTGGAATAAGACAAAGATGCCTTCTTTTGCCACTTTTATTCAAAATAGTATTAGAAAATCTAACCAGAGTTATTAAGCATCCAAATTAGAAAGGAAGACGTTAAATTATCCTTGTCCAGAGAAAATATAATCCCATAATTAGAAAAACATGGATTCCACCAAAATACTATTAGAACTAATAAACAAAGTGAGTAAAGTTTCAGGATACAAAAATGAACAAACATGTGTACCAGTAATATTTCTGTACCAACAGAGAATAATCTTAAAAAGGAATCCAAAAAGGAATCCATTTACATTAGCTACCAAAAAAAGTACTTAGGAACAAATTAAGTAAAGAAGCAAAATATCTCTAAAGATAAAGAAAAAACAATCATAAAAGATAACAAGGAGGACACACAATACATGGAAAAATATTCCATGCTCAAGGATTGGAAGAATTAATATTGTTCAAATGTCCATAGTACCCAAAGTGATTTACAGACTCAATGAAATTCCTGTCAAAATACCAATTGCATTCTTCATACAAATAGAAAAAACAGTCCTACACTTTGCATGGAGTCACCGCCAACCCCTAATAGCCAAAGCAATTTTGAGCAAAAGGAACAAAGCTGGAAGTATCACAGTACTGGAATTCAAAATATACTACAAAGCTGTAATAAGCAAAAATAACTTGGGATTGGGCAAAATAATAGATACACAGACTGATAGAACAGAATAGCAACCCCCCAAATAAATCTATATGTTGACAGATAATTCATTTTCAACAAAATAAGATATGCTGTTGTGGATGTGCAGAGAGAGTAATGCTAGTTCACTATTGGGAGTGGAAATTTGTGCAGCCATTATGGAAAATAGAATGGATGTTTCTTAATAAGCTAAAAATAGATCTATCATGTGCTCCAATAATCTCACTGATGGGCATATAACCAAAAGAGATGTTTTACCAAAGAGGAATCTGCACTCCCATGTTTATTGCATCATTAATAGCCAAAGTGGGAAATCAATATAAGCATTTATCAATGTATAAATGGATTAAGAAATTGTGGTGCGTATACATAAAACAGTATTGTTCAGCCATTAAGAAAGAAAGAAAAGTTCTGTCATTTGCCGCAACATGGATAAAACTGGAGTCCATTAAAGAGAATAAACCAGACACTGAAAGACAAATACCACATGGTTCTCACTCACATATGGGAACTAAAATATTGATCTTATGGAGGTAGAGAGTAGAAAGTTGTTTAACAGAGGCTTCAAATGGTGGCAGGGAGAGAGGGAAAAAGAGAGGTTGATTAATGAGTACAAAAATGCAGTTAGAAGGAGTAAATTCCAATGTTCTATAGTGAAGTAGTTTGACTGTAGTCAACAACAAAAATCGGATATTTCAAAATAGCTAAAAGAGAAGATTTGGAATGCCTCCAACACAGAGAAATGGAAAATGTTTTAGGTGCTGGATGTCCTAATCACCTTGATTTGGTCATTAAACATTGTATGCAGGTATCAAAATATCACAGATATCCTGTAAATATGTATAATTATTAGTATTAATAAAAATCCCACCATGTCCAGAACTTAATGTGTCATCTTTCTCACCCAACTCCCACTTTGAATCTATATTACCTGTCAGCCAAATCATTTGCCTACTCTTCTAAATCATCTCAATATTATCTTTCACTCTTTCTTCTTCTTCAAACCACATAATTTATCTTTATATCCCCGTGAGTCTATCCTGAAACTCTCTGGAGGAGTGGAATAGAACAGAAAGTGATTAGAGATAATCTGGAGAACTACGAAGCATTCCTTGTGCATTTTAGAAACGTTTAGGAGAAAAATAATGAACGAAAGTTTTGGCTCTCTCATAGACAAAAGATCAAGCTCAGTCCTCAGTTGGTTATTGAAGACCCAGAGTTGGAGATGGGAGATCTCATCCAGGTCCCGTCACACACACCGACCATTAGGGCATCATCAACTCTTGCGTGTCTCTCAATAGTTCTCACATCACCAGTAAATCTAACCCAGGTTAGACACAGTGCCCTTCGGTTATGCATCTTGGCATCAACCATCTTTTCTTCAGTCTCCTTTAAGGTACTAGTGATTTTAATATGTGTTCCCCAGTGATTAGATCATTCTACTATCAGTTTGAAGACACTAGTAGTTTTCTGAGATTGGGCTGGTTGTCTTGCCTGCCAAGTATATTTTGTCATCTACTTATACTTCCCCTTGATCTCCTTTTGTATTTCCCTCTATCATTTTTTGCCAGTTATCAAATAGAATAATTTTTTCTTTGTCTTCTTTTTTTCCCCCTCCCCTTTCTGCCACTGCCTTTATTCTGTTTCCTCTTTTAGCCATGTCTTCATTTACTAATAAAACATAAACATAATAGTATCAATAGTTAATTATTTGTTGGATATAAAAAGCAACCATTATACTTTGAAGTGAAATTGGGAAATTGACACTAACACACACACACAAACTGATTGGGTCTTGAGATCACAGTGCTTACCTCTTGAAGTGGAGATAATCCACCAACAATGAAGTTTTTGATTGATCCCAAAGTTACAGCTTCATGCTCATTTGTTCTTGGTAAGCTTCATCTCACTACTACTACACACAAGCCTCTTACTCTGTTTCTTATCAGCGTTCCTGGCAGACAACTTGATTTCTCCTTTAGAACAGCCTATCATTTTCCACTTAGCTCTCCCAGCATCCTCTTGGGGAAAGCTTCTTCAAACTCCTCATTTCCAACTAGTCCTCAGCTGGGTTAGGAGCTCCTTTTATGCAACTATGCAAATGACTTACCAAAGTGTGCTATAATAATCAATTTATGTTTTCTTGTTTATGCTGCACTAAGAAAGAAGAGAGGGGCAGGGATGATATCATCCTCTTAAATTTGAATAGACCTTGATGTGTGATACCAGTACTAGTTTATAATCGTAAAGTACTCTCTCTGGGGTAGACTTTGTTCTAGTCACACTACATACTGACATGTGCAATTCCCACACATAGTTTTGCGGTTGGTACTATTGCCTAATTTTATACATGACCCATAAAGGTTGGTGACTCTCAGTGCTCCCTGCCAGTTCCTTGACTTCATTGCATCTGCCAAGATCATTACCAGTTCTGCTACTTTCAAAATGTATGACCCTGAAACCCACCAGGATTTCGATCCCAGTAATGTTTAACCTCCACATTGCATTACTTCAGTATGGATGATGGGTTCTGTTATTTCATGGATACCTTCAATGTTACCAGATTTGAGGATGGCTACCTGTGCTAATGCCTATTTTTAGTGATATAATAACATAAATGAATTGTGATGGATTAAAATATTTTTGTGGAGGTATAAAAATTCAGCCAACTTCCAAAATACAGCTATTATTTTTTTCAAAAAACTATTGAAATGAATATGACTAATTTTTCTAATGGAACTTATTATATGCTGATGGCTTCCAAATTAGAAAGTAAAATGGCATGATGTGATAATAACCTAATAATAAATATAAATAAAAATAAATCCTCTAGTTTCAAATGAGCTATCACATATGGATGTGAGCCACGTGGTAGCACAAGCACTCAACAGACTGAATAACTATCAGTTGGGAATTCTATAAAAATAATATTTTTGCTCAGGACCTAGTGTTTATTAATAACAGCAAGTAGAATTTACTGAGTGCTTACCAAGTACCTTATAAACATCATTTTCCTCATTTTGTTTATAAGGTTACTGAGGCTCAGAGGAGTTGAAGTAACTTGCTGGGGATTACAGAACTAAAAGCAATAGCTATTTATTGAATAAATAAATGCCTTGGACACTAGACAGATGAATGAAAACCTCGAAAATATGGTTCTTAGAATCCAACCTGTATTGATAATTATCATATTTGTGACAGCACATGATGTTTTGAACAGCTTTTCAATAGTTAGAAAAATTGGTAATTTGTGTAGAGAAAGCCTCCTCAATTTAGAAGGTACAGCTCATTTTTTCATGTCTCTTTCCATTATAGCATACTCTCCACCACTTTTGTCCATATGAGATTTGTATATTAAAATGAACAATGTAAGGAAAAAAGGGTTTGATGGCACTTCCTTCTTTGCTGGCAAGGAGCAGCAGACATATTTGGATTCTAGGGATGACAAGTCAGGTTCCTGGTACAGAACTGGTAATGATCTTGGCAGATGCGATGAAGTCAAGGTCCTGGCAGGGAGCACTGAGAGTCACCCGTGTCCATCTTGTCATCAGATCTGTCCTTGGCCTGGGTTGAGTGTTGTTCCTGGAAGCTAAACTTTAAGTCCATCCCTGCATCCGTTCCCGAGATTCAGTGAGTCACCTAATATGCTCTGAGAGATCTTCATTCTGTTTAAAGTGATCAGAAAGACTCTGTATTTCTAACAGAAAGCTTTTCCAAAATACAAACTTTGAAAATAAACTCAGCTGCTCTGAACCTCAGAGAGTGTATTAATATTGTTGTGTGCATATTGGTGTTTTCTTTTTTAGTAGATATAGGCATTGGGTTTTTCTTCACAGTTTTAGATGAAACTTGCCATTTAGCAAATCAGTGTTGAGAAGTCATCCTCTCATCCCATTGATGATTTTAGTTTTCCTACTCTGGAAAAATTCTGATCCATATTTTCCATTTTTCCAGATGCAGATGGACACACCTAATACAGGGATAATGCAACGTCTGTTGGTACTGACTTCTGTTTCCACATGCATTTCCAAATATATATTTATTCTCTTACTGTTTTTATAAAAATGACTAAATACATTTTTTTCCAATTCCATGGAGAATAATTATCATTACTGACTGGGACACTATTAAAGAAAGACATCATAACACTTCAAATGTATGGTACAAAACCCTTTCGGAGAAAAGGACTGATAATCACAAGCTGATCACACAACTGGGTTGCAGCCCATTTCTCTTACCCCCATAAATATGCTTTGACAGTATCACCATCGGACCCCTAGATGGGCTCTCTGTTATGGAAGACTATTAAAACTACTAAAATAAATTCAAGTGTTTTGATCTATTTTCTGATCCATGATCTAATCTTGGGATGCAAAAACAAAGTTTATAGAAAAACCATCAGGCATGTTTGTCTTCATGTGTGTGCACGCAAACCCATATAGAAGAAAAAAAAAATAAGAAAAAGAAATCCTTAATGCTAAGTTAAAAACTATTATTGATTTCCCTCCTTATTTTTATGAAATTGACATTTTTTTATTAAGAGGCTTGCAAAATATTTTCCCTGTTTATTCAGTAGTATAATTAATCTAAATCTTATCAGCTATGTGACCATTTATATGGAGCTTTATTAGGTCCTCTGGTGTCTTTAGGTTAGTCTACATTATTGGTTGATTGAGCAAATAAACTGTTTTACATTTCCTTTGAATTCTTAAACCCTATTGGTGGTTTGGCACAAAAGTAGGCACTCAATAAACATTTGTTGAATGAATGAATGAAGTAATAAATGAGAAGCAGAAATCCCCCATAGTGACAAGGCATACATGTACCAAACGTCTAAAAGTCAAAGAAAGCAATATGAAGGAGTACTATTTTATGTCGGTTAATATTTGCTTCCTATCATTTATTCTTGGCATTGGAGACATAACGATGAACAAGGTAAATAAGTCTCTTGAGCATATAAAGCTGTATTTTCTGGTATAGTCAAACAACAACAACAACAAAAACCCAGGCAAACAAACAAAACCCCTAAACAAAGAAACAAACAAAAAAGGAAAGCTGATATTAGTCACTGAGGAATGCGGTGAAGAAAATAGGCCAGGGTAAAATAATATGAATTTACCTGGAAATGGGAAATGCAATGTTGATGAAGTGACTGTCGAGTTGAAACCGTAGGGATGACAGAGACAATGCCATGTGACCATTAGGGTGGAAAGTTATTGAGGCAGGGAGGGGAGAACAGGCAGAGGTCCTGAGCTGGGACCCAGCTCTTCATGAAGCCTGCTTTGGCTAAAGCAAGAGAACTGAGAAAGAATCAAATAAAAATGAGATCAGTGTGACTGTACTCTAAGCACAATTTTAAGTGCTTTAGGTTAATGTTTATGCCCATCCCCCATCCTGAAATTCATATGTTAAATCCTAACAGCCAATGTAATGACATTGGAAGTGGAGCTTTGGGAAGTGGTTAGGTTTTGAGAGTGGAGCCTTTATGAATTGGATTAGTACCCTTATAAAAGTGATCACAGAGAACTCTTTACCTTCCAGCCATGTGACAACACAGAAGAAAAAATAGCTCTTTGTACCAGAAAGCAGCTCCTTGTTAGACACCGAATCTGCTAGCCACTTGATCGTGGACTTTCCAGCTTCCAGAATTGTGGGAAATAAATTCCTGTGGCTTATAAGCTACTAGCTTTTTGATATAATGGAGTAAGTAGGAAGACAGTATAATACATTGCCAACTATGAATTGGAAGTGACTGGATGGTTTTAGATCATGAAATGGCATGTTCTGATTAAACTTTAAAAGCTTATTTTGGCTTCTACTGAGAAAACAAATTGTTGACAGACAGCTATGGAAACAACGGAGGCTCCTGTTATAATCTGATCAGAGATAATAGTAAATTAATGGTAAATCAAAATGGAGGTTGTGTTGCAGCTGATACGAAGAAAAATGAAGAGATGAATGTTACACAGTAGAACCTCTGTAAGTTGGCTGTCCAGTGTTTTGTGACAAACTGGTCAACATATGGAGGTGGTCAGCCTAAGGAATTACGCCTACTGTGCTAATAGGTAAATGTGGTGCATGTCTGGTCTGTGAAAACTAGGTCAACTTGTAGGAGTGGTCAATGTAGGAAGGGGGCCAAACCATGGAGGTTCTGTGTTTGGCAGAGGATATTCCAGGAGCCACCATTGGACTGGATGCCGGGGAAAGTGAGGGAAAAAGAAGCATCAGCTGATTCTCTCCTTGGGGATCTTATTGCCAAGTACTCAGGTAGGTAACACAGCAGAAAGACCAGGCATGGAAATGTTGTGGAATCATAAATATTATTTTGTATATGAGTATGATAGGCTTGAGATGTCTGTGAATTGTCCAAATGTAGATGAACAGACATTTCTCAAAAGAAGATATGCAAATGGCCAAGAGACATATGAAAAAATGCTCAGCATCACTAATCATGAGAAAATGCAAATTAAAACCACAGTTAGCTACCACCTTACCCCTGTCAGAATGGCCATATGTAAAAAGTCCAAGAACAATAGATGTTGGTGAGGCACTATGGTCAGGGACTTTCCAACTTTGGTGAAAAAGGAATGATTACACCCTGTTGATGGGATTGTAAATGAGTGGGACCTTTATGGAAAACAATATGGAGATTCCTCAAAGAACTGGAAGTAGACCGATTATTCAACCCAGCAATTCCACTACTAAATATCCACCCGGAGGAAAATAAGTCACAGCATCAAAACTAATCCGTATCTGAATGTTTACCACAACACAATTCACAAGGGCAAAGTATGGAATCGACCTAAGAACATCAAGTAAAGGGCAAATAAAGAAAATGTGATAAGTATGTGTATACACACACATGTACACGTATCATTAAAAATAATAAAATAATGTTTTTTGCAGCAATTTGGATGGAACGGGAGACCATACTCCAAAGTGAAGTATCTCAGGAAAGGAAAACCAAACAGCATATGTACTCTTGTGTAATTGGAAACTGACCGATGGCATATGACATGTACTATATGTGGTCATATAGAGGGGTGCAATTGACTCAGTACCACTAAATACCCCTCATCAATAAAAAGTGGGCAGGGGATATAAAGTAAAATTTGTTGTAAGTTTGAGAAGGGATAGAAAATGAATTCGAAGTTATTAGAGCATGGGCAGAGGAGATGGGTAAGAGATGTACCTAGGTTGGAAGTAGGACAGCAGCTACCTACAGGGAAGTTAGAGGAGGAGGAAGCAGTCAAGGAGAGTCAGATGGCACCATGAGGGGGGCCAAGACTCAGGTCTGTGTGCTCCCAGGAGCTCAAGGGACCAGCTGTATTGAACGCTACAGAGATGGTGAGACAGGTGGTAACAATCAGGGACCATTGGAGTTGGCAAGATGGAGGTGGTTGGGAACCTTCATAAGGGAAGTTTTAGTACTGGGAACAAGAGTCCAGTTGTAGGTAGATGAAGAAAACATGGGATATGAGGAGTGAGGACAGAGACTATTGAAAATTTTCGAGAAGTTTGGTTCTTTATGGAGTATCAATCTGATGGTTATCTTTTGGGAGCCAGAGTGGGCATGTGTGAGTTTCCTAGGTCTGTTTTAAATTTGCCACACACTTTCAGGCTTAAAACTGGAGAAACTTATTCTGTCACAATGGGGATGCCAGAAATATAAAATAGAGCTGTCTGCTATGGTCCTTCAAAGGCCCTGGAGGAGAAGCCCCCCCTTGCCTCTGGGCTTCCAAAGGCTCCAGGCACAGCTTAGCTTGTGGTGATAGCACTCCAATGCCAGCCCTAATCTCTGTGTGCACATGTCTGTTACAAGTTTCTACAGCATTATAACTCTATGAATAATATTGCATAGTCTACTGGAAATGTGCTGAGAGAACGGACTCCAGGTTCTCTCACCACAAAAATAACTAGAAAGGAACCATGTGAGGATTTGCTAGGGACACAAAGATGATGTGGATCGCAGCAGGCGCAGTGTAAGTGTGTGTGTGCACGTGGTGGCTGTGCACGCACCATAGAGGCTCAAAGCCCCATCTGTAATTGTGACCAGGGGAAGTAAGGATAGCAGTTGGTTATTACGCAGCCTTAAAGAAAGATGGAGACTTTGCCTCTTTCATGTTTACATGAATGGAACTGGAACATAGTCTTAGCAAAGTATCTCAAGAATGGAAGAAAAAGTATGCAATGTACTCAGCCCTACGATGAAGCTAATTTATAGCTGTGGTATGAATGGTATAACCCAACTGTAACACAAGAATATAGGGAAAAGGGAAAAAGTAGGGAGGGGAGAGGGGAGATTGGGGCGGAGGGAGGGTAATTGGTGGGGCCCCACCTACGGTGCATCTTAGAAGGCTACAGGTGAACCTTGCTAAATGCAGAATACAAATGTCTTCATATAATAATGGAGAAATTGCCAGGAAGGCTATGTTATTCAGTTTGATGAAAATAGTTAAGATTGTATATGAAACCAGCACATTGTACGCCTTGATTGCACTATTGTACACAGCTATGATTTAATGA
>CAUYON010096723.1:0-15910 GCA_963573935.1 Arctocebus calabarensis
TGAAGGAAGGGGAGAGCAGAGAGAGGAAGAATGAGGGAGGGGTGGGGAAAGGAAGAGCAGAGAGAGGGAAGGAGTGAGGGGGTGGGGTCTTGGGGTCTTGGTGTGTGCCACACCTTTTGGGGGCAAAACACGATTGTAAGAGGGACTTTTCCCAAGAAATGCAACCAGTGTAACATGGTTTCTGGTACCCTCAATGAATCCCCAACAATAAAAAAAAAAAAAAAAGAATAATGCTCACTTCTTAAAATATGGAAGTAACTAGAAAAAAATATATAAAAAGTCCTTCATCTGTGTTTAAACAAAGTAAGATCCACAGAGGATCCTGTATGCAGAACTAGTATCTCAGCAAGTTTGACAGTAAGGGAGGGGCTACTGTGGCCAGATAGCCTGTGAAGTCCACAGTCATCAGGGTGGATTCCTGGTCCAACGTCAGCAAAGGCTGGTGTCACAGCTCACCTTCTCCTGGCAAGAGAACTATGCACAGGCCCTTAAACATGAGCTTGGCCAAGGCCATCAGAAGGAAGCTTGTCCTTTTACAGCAGCATGCTCAGACAGGAAGAAATGTCATCACTCAGGCATCTTAGGAAGCTATGTTAATTCTATCCAACTGCCAAAAACAGTTCCAGAAATCTGCTTGTAATTGGGGGGCTTTACAGGGGTGCTGACAACTGGCCACTGCTCTAAGCTGCCTTTCCCCTGGATGCACAAACAGAACAGAACTTGATACTCTTCCTCCCCTGGTCAATCCCTCATCAGAGTCATCGCCCATTTCCTCCTTGCTTGCTGACCAGTAAGTAGAAGGAGAAAGGAGCGTTAGTATCATATTTAGCACTTCCTCTTACTTCAGTGAGCTCAGATTATTACCTCCCTCCCCTATAGACTCAATATTCATACTCACCTCTAATCCTCTACCTGTGCTGTTTCTTTCTTTCTCTGACTTCTCCGTCAAATTCTACCCCCCACACAGAGAGAGAGACACCTCAGGACACACACACACAGAGATCAGGTCGCTGCCAGCTCCAAACTCAACTTTGCCCCTGTCTTCCTCTGCCTTCTCTGTCTCTCTAGCACCTGCATCACCGATCTGCACACCTTATTAAGCACAGCTCGATGTCAACCCCAAATTAATCTCACTGGAAATTCATGCCTCCAATAGGAGTAAGTCCCTCTGGGTTAGACATCACATCTTGAGCAAAAATCTCATCAGCTTGATTCAGGCATTCCCCTTTCTATCTTGTGGCCCGCAAAACAATACTAAGTATATAAGCCTGTCTCCATTTGTTGGGCAGTCTATTAACAGGGACACCAAATGACTATAATTCAACATTAATGCGATATTGATAAAGGCACTCGGGGACACTGAAAGCTGTTCACAACCAAATGGAAGTTTAATTATGTTTAGTATTATTTTAGCAATTTAGCATATTAAATTATTTAGCCATTTAGCAGTATGGGCTATTAAAAAACAAATACAAATTTAGCATTTTAACAATTCTGTGCATTAGAAAACTAATAATCTGCAAAGGTGATTAAAGCATCTCTAGTAACATATATGTGATTTAGCCCCAAGGTCACCAATTCCCTTTATTTCCTGACCCAGATAAAAGCTGATTATTTGGATGTTCCCACCTATAACATCTACGAAAACTCCAGGGAAGACAACAAACAACTTCAGAACGCAGGCTACAAGTCCTGCCTGCGCTTTTGCACAATTAGAATGTGAACTTCTCTTTCCTTCCAAATTGCCAGTGAGATCCTCAAAGAATGTTCTCGGGGGAACTGCCAGTGTTTTGTGTTGCTATCTGAGGAAGTGCTCTGGGAGGTGCCCATGAGCTAAAGCAGCACAGGGTTCCAACTCTAAAAACATTTCAGGCATTTTAATTTTTATTACAATTTAAACCACATTAGCACAGCCCTCCGAAAAAGAAACACTTGGTTCCTAAACTTTACTTTTCCTTTAGTGAGTCTATTTTTCTTCTTAGTATAAGCCATCGAATAGTGCCTTGCACGTGCACATACAGTGATGGTCAAGGGGACCATCATTCCCCAAGCCCCCATCACCCTACTGTATTTCAAACCTTAAGTGTCTCCTGGTAGCTGTGTTGGGAAGCTGGCAGGAGGTCTTTCATAAGTCAATTCCTTCAGCAAGGCCTGCCTTTGTGGAAGGGAAAAATCCTTATTAACACACTGAGAAAATGGATTTTAAAAAGGAAGAGGAAATTGTTATAATTCGAGGGAGAGCACTTTTGCATGCAAATTCAGTTTTCCTTGGAGAAATCTGCGTATTTTCTATAAGGAATCCCCATGCCAAAAGCACATACTGTATTAGTATTAGGCTTTTCAGCTCCAGACTTTAAAAGTGAGGCACATGCGCAGGAATTGAATAGGGGAACAGTGTGTATGCTCCATGCCTGGCTCAGATATGCTGTTTATAAAAGGATGGACTTTGCAAAGTGTCTTACAATATTGAAAAGGTGCACTGTCTATGCCAAAGAAACTGACAGTTAGGGTGAAAACAACCAATAAAGAGTAGGGTGTCTGTTTCAACAGGTCTCCAAAACTTATCTAAATACTGCTCATAAAGACAAATCATTTTAAAGGCTTTTATATTCTCAACACTTCCAACTAGACATTAAAATTGGCCACTGTTGTTGTGAAATGCTAACATTCAAGGATATGTGATAACGGAAATAAAGAACAGGTAAAAGGAACAGCCAAAATAAAGACCTATTTTTAATTTAGTATAAATGTAAGGCAAATATACTTTGCCTTTAATTGTAGAAAAACATTTTTAGATGATCAACGTTGAAGGAAAGGTAATAGTAATACCCTCATTTAGTGAACTTTAAGAAACATTAAATATGTATTGCTATTTGTAAAAACATACTTTGCAACAGCAATATACAATCTTAAATCAAAGTCACTACTTTTGAAAAGAGGAAAATCTGAAGTTTTTAAAAGAGTTACTAGGAGAAGGCTTTTCTTCTTAAAGAGGCTATTTTTACAATACAATAAATAAAATATTCTTAAATGAGCAGCCCATCAGCAGGAGAAAATTATCCAATTGCATTAAAATAAGCCTATTTTTGTCAGGCCTTTCCAAAGCAAACAAGTTACCAGTGGTTTTGGGAATGGTGAATCCACAAACTTCAACAACAGTTGTCCAAAATTAAAGGTTTGTGAGAAGGAGTGGGTGGAAGGCGGAACCTGAGTATAAACATTTTATACCTCAGACAGGACCTTTCAACATTATCCCCAAAGGCTAAAATGATCTGTCACCTGGGCTAGGTCCCAGTTTTATAAATGGAACTTTTATAAATGGAATATTTTTTAAAATAACAAGGAAAGAAAGCAATTTTTTTGAAAAAAATGTTTTTTAAAGTGAAAAATGCCCTTAATCTATTCAGTAGAAAAGGAAGTTACAAGAGCATGAGAGCTCAGTTTGATAAAACAATCAAAAACCAAATGAAGCTGACATTGCCGCCTGTAGAACATCCTGGTACAACACGGGTAGGTTCACTGCCAAAGCTGGTTCTGCGTGCAACTCTGGGGATATATCCAACCCACCTTCCCTGGGCTGGTTCTGCGTGCAACTCTGGGGATATATCCAACCTACCTTCCCAGGTGGGGATGAACCACAGAGCACCCAGTTCAGATCTGAGAAGGGTGTCTGTGACAAAACTAAGTCTAACGTCATTCAACCTGTCATATTTCAAACCTTTATGACATGGTCAGCTCCCCTCCCCCTACCTCATTGGCGGCTCCCCTGGAAAACAGCTGGCTAACCATAAATTGAATGATTCCTTAATAAACAGAGGCAGATATAGAGGCTGATGAAAGATTAGGAAAAACAATAGTAAAATATCAAAAGTAGTAAATCTGTGAGTTGTGGAATTTCCAATTATGTTACTTTTCCAAATTTTTTACCATAAACATGTATTACTTTCCTCACTAGGGGAAAAAGTGGAATATTTCAGAATGAAGAGAGTGCCACGCTGTTCCACTTTCGTTATCTTAAACCATTTATTGGTGAAAAGTACATTGGGTACTTCAAATGCCAGGACACTTGATTGGCGGAAAACAGAAGGATCTGGCAATCTGTAGATTGCCACATGTAGACAAGCTATAAAAGACCAGCTATAAAAGAAATGTAGTCAGCTAAAATACTGTTCTCAGATTTCTGGTGTCCTATGAAAATAAATGAAGCCAGGAGTCCAGCCCTGGCAAAAGATGAAGGAGAGACTCAGCCTCAATAATTTCCTGTTTATTCTCTCAGATGCCAACCATTGCATGGCAACCTTTGGGAGAAATGTAAAATGTGTAGAGATAATCTAAACACTGGTTAGTCTCTTTATTTCCCCCCTACAAAAGACAGTGTAAGTAGAGGGAAAATCACAGCTTGAAAGACATTCCTGTGACTCTAAAACAATACCGTACATATCAGTTCAAAGATGTTTACATTCTATGGTTTAAAGATTTGGATTTCGTTGAAATAAATGCTAATCGGTGTAAATGTTCTTTTTAATCAAAAATACATTTTAGCATATTAAAGTTGGAGACTGTAATACTTATTACGTATGTTTTCATTTAAAATACCGCAATTCCAAACAATATGGTTGAAAGGCTGCGCGTAAGCCTTAAACGGTGCATTCATTTTCTGTGCTAACTTTCAAAGGGTTCTACGAATTAACACACCGCGGAAAGAATAGTTGAGTGCTGTTCCCTAAAATATCCATTTCTTAATGACAAAAAAGCTGCTAAGTTTTGTGTTGAAACTTGTCCATGAACTTGAAGCCAGAAGAAAGCTGAACTTGCCTCCAGATAAGTGAGTCCTATAATGGGTAAGTGGCTCACTGGAGGTCACACCGGCTACTCAGGGACAACATGAAGCCAGAAGACAATTTCCAGAAGACTAAGATTTTGGAGTCATAACTGAAAACTCCCTGAGTTAATTAAGACAACGACTACATTTCAGCCCTGGCAAGAACAAAGAGATAATATTTATGTGAGAGCCAACTTACTCCATCTGTGCTTGGCACACACATCTTCCCCCTTCCCCATATTAAACTTGCACTTTAACTTGTTCTGCCTGTTTTCCAGATAACTCTTGGCTGATGCCAGAAGAAATCCTCCTTATCTGAGCCCAGTTTTCACAATCTAGTAAGCACAGAACGTCTGCCTGTATTGTGTGTACACTGCTGGGGAGGAAGGGTGGGCTCACAAAATTTATTACAAAAAAAAAAAAGCAATCATTTTATTTCCAAAACTTGCACATGAAAACCCCATGTGAATTCATTTCCTACCAGTGACAATGGTGAGATTTTTCTTTCCAAACAGGGAAATTACTAAAATTGTATTTTAAAGTTTTATTTAATTTCTAGAGAAAGGAGTAGACGTGATAGGGGATTTTTTGTTTGGGGTTTGGGTTTTTTTAATCAAATCAACACTGCCTACAGAAGAAAGTCTGAAACTCTGGTACTCTTGCATTACCACCATTTTATGAACGTTTATTGCTTTAGACCCAGAGAAAAGAATTCATACCTTCACTCTGTGAGATCACAGTACAATGATTTCAGTATCAGGGCAAGGATTCACCCAAGAAGAATGTAAATAGTTTCAAATCTGTTCAAACTAAAGCTAATGTTAAAAGCTGGTGGATTTGTTTCTCTTTTTTTGTTTTTTCGGGTTTGAGGGATCTTACATTTCTAGGACTCAACAAAGTTTACCAGGCACCCACCTGGGGTGCACCCACCTGTGAGCACTCACTTGAGCTGTCTCTCTTCTCTCTCTCCCTCTCTTCCCATTGCAGGTGGCTGTTTTCTCAGTGAGTTTTCCCCCCGCATTATTCCAACCTTGGGCAGCTGCATCTGCATCAACTAGCTTGTAATTAAATTAAACTATCTGACATGACACGTAAAAATTGTCTTTGTGTAATTTCGGTTTATTTTTCTTTCTTAGATTTTTGGCTGCCATATCCAATTTTAATGGTAGGGTATATATTTGGCATTCCTGACAACAAAATAAGAAGACACTGTTCCTTTTGAATTCTTAAAATAACTACGATTAGCATCATGGTCATTTCCCTCCTTCACAACTCACCTCAACAAGGAATTCACGCTGAGGCTCACGCCTCCTTCACACCAGCACCCTGGTCATCAGGTCCTGGTCCTCACTATCTTCACTGCGGTCTGATTACTCCTCCCTCCTTGAAACACGCATCAGTTGACTGCCAAAACACCACATGCCCTTGGTTTTCCTCCTACTTCATTAGCTCTCTCCCTTATCCCTGATCTCTCATATCGGTTCCTCCCAAGGTCCCCACCCTCGAAGAGTGAGCACCCTTGACTCAGTCCTCTGAACTCTTTGTTCCCATTTGCATTCACTTCCCCGGTGACTTCATCCCAACTCCTAATTAACTTCCACACCTTCAGCCTAGAGCTCACTCTGATTTCAGACCCTTACATCCAACCAACTTCTGGTTACATCTATCATCATTCAGACATAAAATGGCAATCTCAAATTTTACAGATCCACAACCAACTCCTGAATTGCCTGTTCAAACCTCTTATATGCAAGTTTTCCTCATGTTCATAAATAGCAATTCCATCCTTTCAGTTGCCTGGGCACAAAACCCTTCACCCCCTCCTCATTCCTCATACCCTACATGGAATCCATGATCATATGCTATCAGCTCTACCTTCAAAACGATAGAGAATCTGACCCCTTCAAGACACCTCTGCCCTTTCCACCCTCGTTCACATCTCTGCCATGTTATGTCTTCCCTGACTACACAATATAATCCCCCTTTGCTCCTAAGGAATTCCCCACTTAAGAGGCCATTCTGAACTCAAGAGCTGAAGTGTGTCTTCTCAAGTTAAGTAACGCACTTTCACTCTGAGGGTCACAATCTCCAGTGGCACAGAGTAGCAGCCAAAGTCTTCCTAGTGGCCCCTAAAACCCTCCTTCCCACCTCCCAACACACACACCTGTCCCATCTCCCAGTACTCTCCCCTCTGCTCAATTCGGGGCTTCCCTGCTCTTCCTCAGACTCACTTCTGCTTTAGGGTATTTGCATTTGCCACCCCCTACCGCCAACAGCCTGGGAGGTCTCCCCCAAATGATGGGGGTCCTTCCCTAGCAACTTAGGGCCTTGACTCAAAGACCATCTTGGGCAGGCCTTCTCTGTCCATCCTCTCTAAAATGACAACCTGCTTTAGGCTTCCTATGCCATCTTTTCTCTGCAGGAATTATCAGTAACAATATACTAAAATTTGTATTGTCTATTGCTCTGTCTTCTCCATGAGATTATAAACATCAAGCTGAGTTTTTAATTTTTTTTTTTCCTTCACTTCGGAAGCCCCAGCTCCTGGAGCAGTGCCCTGCCTGCTTCTCTATTCCCTGTGCCTTTTCTCTTTACAAATAATTTATAATTTTTGCATATAAATATATGCACATCTAACATAGGGAGCAGGGACAAGATCAGCCAGAAGTGGGTAATAGCTGGAGCTGGGTGATGGTCATATAAGAATTCTTCACACTATCCTTTCTATTTTTGTGCATATTTGAAATTTTCTATAATAAAAAATATATTAATAATATACATTTGCTTAACTATATGTAATGACTATATAGTATGCCACGGTTTAACTCTACCAAAACTATCCATTATCCTATTGTGGGATATATCATTTTCTCTATCACCAAAAGTGCTTGAATAAGTAATCTTATGCAACGCTCAATTGAAACCTTACAATAAATACTAGAAATAGAGAAGTTTGAACATTTCAAATCTTATACATATTGTCAATCTTCCCTTTAGAAATTCTGAACCAATTAAAGCACAATAATTCCATTAGTGCCATTATAGCAGCACTGCTCTGGGAGTGGCCCACAGATGGTGCCAGACTGTGAATGGCTGGGCACTGGCCTACAAGGACATATCTCCAGAAATCCAGAATAAACAGAAACCCAGCAATCTGACTGAGTAATTTTATGTCTAATGGACATTTATTACACGTGTGTGTGTATAATATTTAAGATTTTGTTTCTGAATATTTTCATTTTCATTTTCTAGGTACTTATTTTTACTGTATTTTATAAACTGTATCTGTCAAAACAGACTGTGAGCAGGGAATATGTTGTTGAGGGAATGGCCTGGGGAAAAAAAGGCAAAAATATTTTGTCTCCTCAACTTCTTGGGAACTTAAACCTGCATCCCTGCCTCAGGCCAGTGGGGGTGGGGGGGAGGGCAGGGAATGTCTCTTGTTATTTGTGCCACAAGAGACAACTCAAGGGAATCATCTGGATGGAGATCACGAGATCCTCTTAGCTAAAGATGGATTAATCTGGGTGGAGCCCATGAGACTGCCTCAGAGGCCACGAGATCGCCTTGGCCCAAGATGCGATTATGGGATCAGAACTTCTAAAAGCACTGTGCTTCTGGTCAGATGCAAGAATTTGGATTAAGACCACTATCTGCCATTTTCTTTCTTTGCTGGCAAAGTAATAAATTTCCCTTTCCTTTTCCTCAAATAACAAAGAGACACTGTTGTTTGGGGAAAAGTAACATTATTTGTTTCCCTGTACCATTATTAATTGCCGCGACTTAATTGCAGAGACTTTGTGTTTGGTTTTATTCGTCATTCCAGTTACTAAGAAATAATATCACACTGTTGGTTTAATTTGCATTTTTGATTGCTAGAATCTTTTCAAAAGTTTACTAGCCCTGAAATAATTATTTTATGAATTACATTTGTATTTTCCCTGATACTCTATTCAGATATTCATCTTACTAATAAGACTGTAAAGACTTATTCTAAAATCTTTTTGTACCTTAGGGAGATCAGCCCTTTGTTCATCATATTGTTTGTAAATATCTTCCCAGTAATGATGGTTTGCCTGTGCCTTTCTTTTGTTTTTTCCTAGAGGTAAGGTCTTGTCTCAGCCTTCCTAGTAGCTAGGACTACAAAATGCATACCACCACAACTGCCTATTTTTTAAAATTTCTTGTAGAAATTGAGTCTTACTTGTTGCCCCAGCTGGTCAAATTCCTAGGCTCAAACCATCCTCTCACCTCAGCCTCCCAAAGCACTGGGATTACAGGTGTGAGCAAAGTGGGCATTTCATGTCTTTCAAACAAGTTCACATGGTTACCAAAAAATTTTTCAAATCCTCTTCTTCATGTTTCTACTTAGAGATACCTTCCTTAACCCCAAGATTGTAAAAATATCTCTCCAAAGATTTTGGGCATACATTTATAGCTTACCTTGTTACATTTATAATTTTTACCCCTGTATTATTTTTACATAAACAGTGTAGTAGAGATCCTGATTTATTTTTTCAGACAACTAGGAAGTTGTCCCAACAACTTTTACTGAACAATTCATCTTTTTCTTACCAATCTAATATAAGAACTTTATCATATGCTAAATTACCATATAAACGTATCTAAAAGTAGATTATTTTATTCCCTGATGTATCCTTGTACCAATACCACTGTTCACTCATCAACTTATAATATTCTTTAATATTTAAAATGGTAAGTATTAGGCCATCTAACTATCTAAGGCCAATAACTATTTCTTATAATTCTAAGAGAGTAGACAGGTTCTTGCTTCCAGATGAAGTTCATTTTGTCAAGTTCCCCAGTTTGACAGAATTTTTATTGAGTATATAATTTAATTGAATAAAAATGATATATTTGTATTACTATACTGAATTTGTATTTCCAAGAACAAGGTCTCTTTCTCTCCACTAAAATGAAAACTTATTTTATATGCTAAAATTGAGTTTTACAACTTTACATTAACTTTTCAAAAGTTAATTCCTATACATTTACACATTTCTAGGAAAGCAATTCCCAACTTTTGTAGAGTGGTATTGTTGTTATAAGTGCAAACACTTTTTAATAATATTTTCTAATTTTTATATCTGTGGTTAGATCAATTTTTACTTACTTTATAGCAAATCAGTAGCTTTAATCAATAATCATAGTGCTTCTCACGGGTATTTCAGATGGGTCTAAACATACTTTGTTAATTCCATTCATATTCTCATTCATTCATTTTTTCAATACTAAGTACTTGTTACATATATCTTAAGATATCAGTGCAACTGAAAATAATATATTAAAAATATGGATCCTCTCCAAGGAATATTTAGCAGAGTATATAAAAACATACATATATATGTATGATTCTATAAGACAGGATTTGGAAATTGGGAGTACTTTAAAAGGAATATAGTTAAACTGAATGCTATTACAGAAAAATGGAGAGCTTAAAGGAGCCTTCATGTGAGAGACAGCACTTATTTTGAGAGCACAGGTGTGATGAGATCAAAGAGACAATCTTTGGGGCAGTGGGGGGAATGTATGATCAAAGGCAAAAGGAGAAAAAGCCCAGGCAAAGTTGGGCTGAAGCACAGGGCATGCTAAAGAAGGATCAGGGTGAACCAATACATAGATCCTTCTGAAGACAGGATTAACTTGGTTCTTGTCAGGTAGAAAATAAGGAGATACGAGGTGGACACAGCTATGCTTTAAGAAAGTTAATCTGGTGGCAGGATTCAAACAAAGGGTAATTTGGAGGTGAGAACTGAGGCAAAAAGAGTATGGTAGTTTTAAAACATGACCACCAAGACACTGCTCCAACTAACAGGTGGGATTCTGTGTTCCCACCCCTTGAGTCCGGCTTTGTGACTGCTTGACTGATGTAATTCAGCAGAAGTCACTGGGCCAGTTCTAAGGTCCAGATCTTCAGAAAATGGCAACTTCCACATCCTATCTATTGGGACACTTACTCTTGCAATTCAACCACCATGCTGTGGGGAAGCTCAAGCAGTCCACTGAGAGCCCACGTGGTGATAAACTCTAGATCCCAGCCAACTGCTAGTACCAACTTGCCAGGCTTCGTCTCACAAGTCATCCTCTGGCACCATCCCTTTAAAATGCCCCAGCTGATGCCACAAGAGTCCGCACTGGCTGAACCCTGAACAATCTGGCTGCAGTACAGACCTGTGGCTGTTACTGTGTTAAGCACTTAGTTTCAGGAGTAGTTTGCTGCACAGCAATAATCACTAGAACAGAGACCAATTTAGAGGCTCTTACAATAGTTCATATCAATGAGAGAAATGATTTGAAAAGCAGCGGTGAGAATGGAGCAAATGGGTTAGATGCCAATGACACTTGGAAGGTGCAATCAATAGGAAAATTGCAGCTTAAAATTAAAATTACAGTTTAGCCTCTTAGTTATTCCCCTGAACAGCAATCAATTAGATAGAAACAGTTATTTACTAATATTTTAGACTAGAAAGGGGATTTTCTGGTACAAAGTAGTAAATGTGGCAGAACTGAAGATACTCTAAAGACAACCTTGGGGGATTTGGTATAGGACAGTCACTCTCAATGTGCTGGTGTCCAACACCATTTCAGGGGCCTGAGGTCGAAACTATCTTCATGATGACTAAGACTTTTTTCATTTTCATTCTCTCGCAAGTTGGAGGTCAGCAAAGATATAAAATGAGACCACTCTTCTCACCAAACTTATATATATGTATATGTATATATGCAGGTCATGTGCTACCAAATTTATATTTTTTATATATCTATATCTATATATATATATGTCATGTGCCACCACGCTCAGCTGAGTTTTCTATTTTTTTGTAGAGTCAGGCATCTCACTATGTTGCTCAGCTGTTCTCAAACTCCGGCCTTCTAGTGATCCTCCTGCCTCAGCCTCCCAGAGTACTGAGATTACAAGTATGAGCCACCATGCCTGGCTACCAAACTTATATTGTTTTAAAAATACAGCAATTCTTGGGCACCTGTGGCTCAAAGGAGTAGGGCGCTGGCCCCATATGTCAGAGGTGGCAGGTTCAAACCCAGCCCTGGTTCAAAACTGAAAAAAAAAATACAGTAATTCTTCATTTAAAAAAATAGTTTTTTATGTTAGCATGCAACTGGTTTATTATTCCTTAAAATAAGTTAATATTTATTTTAATAATCATTTTAATATGGCATATTTAAGATATAAGCCACATAATGAAAGCTGTTTGGGACCCTGAACAATTTTTAAGAGCACTGAGGGGTCTCAGACCAGTAAGTTTGAGAAGCACTCGCCACTGGGGCACAGAGTTTTCACCAATAAGTTAAAAAGTACAAAAAATGGCAGAGTAGCTGGAAAAAGAATGGAGGCAAGAGGAATGTGGCGTCCCTGGGAGTCCTAGAAATAAATATCATGGTCACCTTCATAGTTCTGATGGAAGTGACAGCTATGCAGATCCTTTGTGCAAACTTTTTTCATGTTCATAATAATCTTTCTGAATAGCTCCTTTGAACCACAGAGAATATGGCAGGGAAGATTAAATCATCTGTCTCACTTTATACAGTGCTAATACTAAAAAATGTCTTATTTTTATTCAAGCTTCTACATAGCCCTTAAAAAATGCTTTGGCCTTATTAATTATAAGAAGGAGGTATACCAAGTAACTTAACAGAAATAAACTCTTAAGCTAAGTAGTTATTTGTGTTTCTTAAGTACTTCCCCCAAAAAGACTGAAAATATTTCAAATATATTGACATGTATAAAAGCTCTATTAATAATTTTATCGGTCGGCTTGGCACCTGTAGCTCAAGCAGGTAGGGCGCCAGCCACATTCACGAGACCTGGCAGGTTTGAATCCAGCCCAGGCCTGCCAAATAACAATGACGACTATAACCAAAAAATAGCCGGGCGTTGCGGCAGGTGCCTGTAGTCCCAGCTACCTGGGAGTCTGAGGCAAGAGGATTGCTTAAGCCCAAGAGTTTGAGGTTGCTGTGGGCTGTGACACTATGGCACTCTATCCAGGGCAACAGCTTGAGACTCTGTCTCAAAAAAAAAAAAATTAATTAAAAAATAAAATAGGGCAGCACCTGTGGCTCAGTGAGTAGGGCACCAGCCCCATATACCGAGGGTGGCAGGTTCAAACCTGGCCCCGGCCAAACTGCATCACAAAATGGCCAGGTATTGTGGTGTGCCCCTGTAGTCCTAGCTACTTGGGAGGCTGAGGCAAGAGAATCACCTAAGCCCAGAAGCTGGAGGGTGCTGTGAGCTATGATTGCACAGCCCTCTACCAAGGGTGACAAAGTGAGACTCTGTCTCTACAAAAAAAAAAAAATTAAATAAATAAATAAATAAGTAAGTAAAATAAAATAATTTTATAGGTACACGGTTGGTAGTTCCACATTTTAGGAAAGAAAAATGGTATTAATTAATATGCAGTAAATCAAAAAGCAAAACATCACATCCCTAATTTTTCATCTCTGCCAAGCAATCATTTACATGTCATGCCAAAAACAAAATGAAAAATATCTTCAACCACTCGATTTGAGACTTCTGAATAAGAATCATATACTTTGTCCCTCTGTTTTAATCTAAGATGATTTCATATAATCAGGTCCCTCTTTCTATCCTCATCGTCTGCCTCTACAATCTACATAAAACCCATAAGCCTGAGAAACATTTTCTAATAGGATTAGCAAAGATTTTCTATACATTTATGAAGCAAAATTAATCACTGAACTTGGATACTCGTGTATCACAATCTTCATGGTGATCCAAGAGGATTAAAAACTCATTCTGAATGCTGAATTTCACAAAACTGGCAAATTGTTTTTCTCGGGAGCCTCTAGGCTGTCCTCTGGCTCTCGGTAAGCAACATGGGGGGTGCCATGTGTATTGGAAATGCATGCCGTCACTGGGGCAGCAGGCTCAGAATAACCGTGATTAGGCCACACCACTGCCCAGTGCAGGAAGAAGATTCCAAGCAATGGCGGGGGGCTGAGAAAGGGAAGGAGGGAGGGGTGGGGAATCAAGGGGTGTCGTACACCTTTTGGGGGCGGGACACAAAAATAAGAGGGCTCTTATCTAACAAAAGCAATCAATGTAACCTGGTTCTGTGTACCTTCAATGAATTCCCAACCATAAGAAAAGGAAAAAGGAAAAAATGTCAGATAATAACTAATAAGAAAATGAGGAGATTTACGTGGCTGAACGTGTGTATAAGGGTTGTTTCAGCTCTTACAACACACAAATCTGAAAATACATTAAGCATCAATACAAGAGAAAAGTTTATTCTCTTTCTCTCGCTCACATAATTTATGTTCCATCTTCCAATGCATAGAGCTATTGCTGGGAAAGACTGCAAACATGACCATCAAGGATTTTCTACTCAGGAACATGTGAGGTTCATTGTTAGTGAAAAGCCCTCTGTCATGCAATGATTTAGATCAGTATTTTTCAACCTTGTTTATCTCATGGCACACTCGAACCTACAGTTAAACTTCCACGGCACATTTTCATTATGTTGATCAAAATAAAAAAGAATGAAAGAATATACTGCTGTGCTTTGAACTTATTTCAAAAATAATTTAATTATTGATCTTTAAAACTTTTCGCGGCACACCTAAAATTCTGTCACAGTACACCAGGGTGCCACGGCACCCTGGTTAAAAATCACTGATTTAGACCCAGATTCCTTCAATCCCTCTGTCTACAAAGGCCTCATAGTCATCTGCAGCTAAAGAGAGAAAGAAGGATACAGCCCGAGGTTTAGAAGTCTTGTCCCAGATTTGGTCCTCATGACTCCACTCACGCTGCTGGGAAGACGTGGCACGTGGTTCAACTAGCTACAACTGGAGGCTGAACCACACATAGTCTCCCTGGTGGGGTGGCTGTTTCAAACTCATACCCCGTTTTATAGAAGGCTGAGTACAAGGGATGATTGGCAGGGGTAGTCTCTGTCCCTAGGGTGAGCCCTCTGGCAGGCAAGCCTTTGACACCTACCATGGAGTGCAAGTAGGCCACGAGATCTCACCCCAAGGGTGGGCAGCCCACCCACGTCAGTCAAAATCATACTTGGGCTGAGGAATCCCTCAGTTGTGTGATACATGTAGCATTTCCACAGAGGAAGCTGTGGCACTGTTGAGATGACACAGATGGTCACACAGCTGCCGTGAGCACCAAAGTGGGGAATCTGTACACAGGAGGAAACAGACGGCGTGCTTAAGGACTCAAAACATAACGTGAAACAATATGCCAATCTATTCGTTCTGGAAAACAAATAAAACAGGCAGATCGACCTAGCTGGTAGGAATCAGAAGAACAGTGATTATTCACAGGCAACAGTTTAGATTAGATTCTAAGTGTGAGAAAGAGAATTATATACTGTCTACTTAAAAAAAAAAAAAGCACCACTGGCTGGGCAAACCACCTGGCCCCTGTCCAGAAAGCAAGGGTGACACTGGAGGGTGGCCTGTCCCCAAAGCCGAAGGTATCCTGGGACAGTGACCCCATCGGAGCCCAAACTGAACTGAGGGTGCCTGGGGCAAATTCTTATGGCTCCAGCTTGTGTCATCACCCCTCAAGAGCCCCAGGTTTGCCTTATAGTAGAGTGCCAGGAGATAAAATTTCTTTTGGACACTGGAGCAACCTTTTCTGTAGTTCTCTCTAGCCGTGGACTTTTATCCCCCAAATCCATAACTATATAGGGGATGTCTGGACAGCCGGTTACCAGCTTTTTCTCCCAGCCTCTAAACTGCAATTGGGAGGACTTGCTGTTCTCTCATGCCTTCCTAATCGTCCCTGAAAGTCCTGCTCCCCGTTTGGGGAGGGACATACTAACCAAAACAGGAACTTTACCCTTCTGGAGATCTAGTCATGATCAAAACTCTTCCCTCTAATTCACCTTCCCTGACCCCAACTTGGGAAGACCCCTTTCCTGTAATCTTGTCTTCTACTGTTAAAGTTATAGGAGTCGATTCCTGCATACGTCATTCACGAGTAAAGTCCTGAAACCCTCCATCCTCTACACTGGCAGGCAATGAAGACAGCCAACCACAGACCACCTACACTTGTGAGCCAAAAGAAAG
>CAUYON010096724.1:0-21809 GCA_963573935.1 Arctocebus calabarensis
TTTTTTGAGACAGAGCCTCAAGCTGTCACCCTGGATAGAGTGCTGTGGCATCACAGCTCACAGCAACCTCCAATTCTTGGGCTCAAGCGAGTCTCCTGCCTCCACCTCCCAAGTAGCTGGGACTACAGGCGCCCGCCACAACGCCCTGCTGTTTTTTGGTTGCAGCCGTCATTGTTGTTTGGCGGGCCCAGGCTAGATTTGAACCCACCAGCTCAGGTGTACGTGGCTGGCGCCTTAACCCATTGAGCCACAGGCACCGAGCCGATTTTTTTTTTTATATGTTCTTTTATCTGCCCACCTAACTAAATTCTTATTACTTCAAACAGTGTTTAGTATTCTGTAGACAAGCCTGTCATCTTATACATAAAGAATGTTTTGTTGTATTGATGAGGGCAATGCAATGTGGTATAGTAGTAATAAAATATCTGAATGTAAGTTTTTATTAAAAGCAATATAGGGGACCTGCTTAAATTAAGCTTCATTCTTAAGTAAATAATTTTGGCTAGTTCCCTTTAAATATGTGAGGACTGACAATTAAGTACGTGGATGTACAGCTGTGTGTTTTATGTTGGTGACACTATACAAACGACTTGGTAAGGTTTCATAACCTTGGTATATCAGAGTGCTCATGTTCACATGTGGCAGTGTCTTGCTGAGTGGCCTTCATTATTGCTGCGTGTTTTTGTATGCTGTCACGAGAATGTTGGAGCTTAGATTAGAGCAATGAACAAACATTAACTTGCTTGTTAAAGTAGGCAAGAGTGGAAGTGAAATCAGGGACATGTTAGCCCAAGTTCATGGGAATGATGCTATGAAGAAAATAGCTGTGTACAAATGGATTAAATGTTTTTCAGAGGAGAGAGAAAGCGTCACTGATGAAGAGAGGTCAGGGTGGCCAGTAATGAGCAAAACTAACAAAAACATTGCAAAATTTTATTGAATTGTGCATCAAAATCATCAGCTGACTGTGAGAAGCATAGCAGACCAAGTAAATACCTATAGAAAAACATGAAAATCTTCACAAAACTAAAAATCTTGGCATAAGAAAGGTGTGGCGGTGTGGCTCTTACACCACGATAATGCAGCAGCTCTTATGACACTGTCTATAAGGGAGTTTTTAGCCAATAAACAAGTAACTGTATTGGAACACCCTCCCTACCCACCTGGTCTGGCCCCCAATGACTTTTCTCTTTACCCAAAGATAAAAGAAACATTGAAAGGAAGACATTTTAATGACATTCGGGACATCAACAGTAATATAGTGACAGCTCTGATGACCATTCCAGAAAAAAAGAGTTCCAAAATTGCTTTGAAGGATGGACTAGGTGCTGACATTGGTGCATAGCTTCCCAAGGGGAGGACGTCAACGCTGTCTGTAGTGCTCTTCAGCAATGAGGTGTGTAGCATTTTTTCTAGGATGACCTCATATACATCATCAAAAACGTACCACTAAAATTGGGCACACATGTGACATACATTATTCTGTAATAAGAAAACATTCAGGAGTGTCCCAAACTCTTAGATTCTCTTCCATAGTCTTTGCACACTACATTTGTAGTTCAGTAACTTTATTTATTTATTCATTTTATTATCTTTATCATTAAATCATAGCTGTGTACAAGGTAGTTCAGTAACTTTAATTCTTAACTGGAAGTTTGTTGAAACTATGAACTTTTGAAAACTATCTATATACTTATACAGAGCACACATCTGACAAAGTGCCTTAGCAAATTTCAGCCTCCAAAATTTTCTACTATTTTGTTTCACATGTCAGTTCTTTGGTCAAAATATTGTTCATAATAACAGTTCTTTGTTATCACTTCTTTTTTATCCTGTTTAGAAGTCTGTCAGCAAAACAAAATAATCTTGGGGTTAACTAACCTTTAAAAAGTAATTCATGGGGGGGGTGGCGCTTGTAGCTCAAAGGAGTGGGACGTCGGCCCCGTATACCGGAGGTGGTTGGGTTTAAACCCAGCCCCGGCCAAAACCTGCAAAAAAAAAAGTAATTCAAGGGTAATTAAACATTGTTGTGCTCACTTGTGTGCACTCTACTAAACTAGTTCTATTTCTTAAAATAATGGAACATATCTGGAAAGACTTATATATTTCAGTTATATATATATTGAAATATAACTGAAACATTCCTTATTTCAGCATTAGTTATAAAAATATTATAAACATCTTAAACAACCAACAATAGGGAATTAAGTTATACTATTTTATATCTATCTGATGGTATATTATTGTTAAAAATAATTTTGTTAAAAATATGTAAGTACATGGGAAAATATACCTATTTTAGTAAATAGAGAAAAACAGGATTAATAATTATGTACACAGTATGTTCCTTTTTAGATAAAAAATATACATATATGCCCTTGTCAGAGGGAAATGGTACAAAATGTATTTCACTTTCATTTATCTTTAAAAATTTTGTCATGTATTTGTCATATTAATGTAAATAATATGCATAAAGTTATTTATAAAGATAATTCAGCAGTGAAAGGGCACGGTTTCTAGAGATGCCAAAACTTGATTTTTAGTCCTGTCAAAGTCACAAACTATTTATGACCTTAAAATGTAATAGCCTTGGTTTCATTGTTTGTAGAACAAGTCTTATGAGGTATGATTATAAATAAAGGGTTTTACAAATATGAGGGATTATTATATTAGCACTTATCTTCTGTTTGTAGATGGGTGGCCTATTTGCAAACGATCTACTTCATACATTTGGGCAATTAAATAAACAAGGAAGTCAACAAAGTTGGTGTTTGTCCTGCCTTGACGTATGGAGTTCAGCAACATCTAGCAATTCTAACTTTACGACTTTAATGTATCATTTGCTGACAGGTTATGTCGGGGTCTTAAGAAAACCAGACATGAACAAGGACAGGTAACACCTAGAAAAGAAACCCCTCTATGGGCTATTCCTAAGATATGTTGTAAAAATACAGGCATCGTCTGTGTGAAATGGGAAGGTTGAGGTGAAAGGGAGTTGTCAAAACAGAAGTTGTTGCATGTACTTTCATGTTTCTTTGAAAACAATATTATTTGTCAGCTTATTGATAATAGGTGTTTTCTCAGTGACTTGAAGAAAAGAGAAATTCAGGTCACTTAATTCTAAGCATTTTAGGTTTTGCACCTATGATAGCATTCCTTTTTTTTTTTCCTGTTTGCCAACGAAGACACTGGGAGAACAATTTTATCCTAATTTTATCCTGTTTGTTTAATGCTTATCATTCTACTTACTATCTTTTAGTGACTCCTCTATTTCCAGCTGTCTAAACATTCTCTCACATTCCTGTCAGAAATGCGACTCAAGCCCAGGTTCAAGAATTGTAATATTCACTCCCTTATTGTTTATATCTCCTCAACAGACTTCCAATTAAGAATTAAAGTTACTGAACCAGCTAGCATTATTATTTTTCAAATCCAAATTAAATTGTGAAATCGTCTTCTGATGCCCCAGTTCCGATAGTTCTGCTTAATCCTACAACACAGTGAATTTGAAAAGTAGACATTCAGCTGCAGGTTAGGGCTGTTTCTTCCTTTGAAAATACATTTGTAATGTCAATTATGTGAATCATTAAGTTATTTTTCCTGAATATTTGTACGTTAATGCATTTTATTTGAGAATAGAGAATTAAAAATTTTCCAGAAAGTATAATTCTAATGATATTTTAAAATACATGTTATAAAGTAATTCCTTTTTGTATTTGTAATTTTATTTGTGAAATGGGGGATCTCATATATAACCGTTGTCTGGTTAGCTCACTTGGCAGCCTCTTTCCAAAAAATGAGTAAAAATTATCTGACCAGGCCAATCATGAATTACCATTACCATTTTAGTTGTGGTCACAGTACGCTGAGTTTTGAAGAAGTACTTACTGAATCTGAAAAACGATCCTTGGAATTTCCCAAAAGTTTTAAGGTTAATACTTTTAAAATCACAGAATTCTTGTTATAATGTAAACTAAGGGAAATGAAGCTAGTTAAGTAATTAGAGAGATCTTATTACCTAAACTGTCATATTCTTTTTCTGGATATTATATGTTTATTATTTTCTATCATGGAAGGAATTTTCTTATAGGCCTTTTTTTTAAAAAGGGACAATTTAATCTTTTAATTTAAAGTTACATAATAAAATGTGGCTCCATGAGCTATAAATTTGTGGATGTGGCTGAAGGTCTTGGGAAATATCAAGAACTTCTATAATATTTCACCTTCCAGAGATCATTCAGTTTAGTCACAGTCATGTATGGACATTGTTCATTATGCTTTTACAGTTTTCTTATCTTCTCTGTACGTGCAGAGAACTTGAGAAGAGTAGTTGCAGGAAGAGTTGCTTTTTAAGTTTTAAGCAGCAAAATATGTGATTGCTTATTTAAATATATCTACAATACTCTCTCTTTATCTGTGGTTTTGCTTTCTGTGATTTTGGTTACCCATAGTCAATCAACCATGGTCCAATAAAAAGTAAAATTCTGGAAATGAACAATTCATTAGTCTTAAATTATATACTATTTTGAAAAGTCTGATTAAATCTCATGCCATCCTGCCTGGTATGTGACATCCCTTGGGCTAGCATGTCTCTGCTGTATACACTACTGGCCCTAGTTACTTAGTAGCCATGTCATCTGATTTATCCTCATGAAGTCAAGAGTAGCCTAATGCCAAGTCACAATGTTTATGGCATCCACATTTTCATCTCAGCATGTCGGCGTTGTATCATACCACCTCATTACAAGAAGTGGGAGTAAAGGGCGGCGCCTGTGGCTCATCGAGTAGGGTGTCAGCCCCATATACCGAAGGTGGCGGGTTCAAACCCAGCCTCGGCCGAACTGCAAAACAGAAAGAAAGCCCGGCGTTGCAGCGGGCGCCTGTAGTCCCAGCTACTGGGGAGGCTGAGGCAAGAGAATTGCCTAAACCCGGGAATTGGAGGTTGCTGTGAGCTGTGTGATGCCATGGCACTTTATTGAGAGCGATAAAGTGATACTTTGTCTCTACAAAAAAAAAAAAAAAAAAAGGGAGTAAAATAAGATATTTTCAAAGAGACTTCATTCACCCAACTTATATTTCAGTATGTTATTATGAGTGTTATATTTTATTATTCATTATTGTTAATCTGTCTAACTTATAAGTTAAATTTTATCATAGGTGTGTGTATAGGAAAAAACGTAGTATATACGGCATTTGGTACTGTCCATAGTTTCAGGCATCCACGGGGGATTGGGGAGTAGCAGATGGAGCAGATGTATGATGTGTGTTTTTAAATGTGCCCTGCTCTGTGGATAAGGTGGGATTACTTTACATGCTTATAAAATGTCACTTTGGTATTTGTGACCTCTGTGACAGTTAACTTCAGTTTGAGAAGTCAAATATATTTGATAGAATTAGAACTAAAATAAATTTAGAAAATGAATTTCCTTACTGAAAACTTGTGTTTTTAGTTTTATAAAAATATGCAGTTATTCTCTAGTGTATACTTTTAAGTAACATTTGCCAATTTCAATCCTCAGAGTCTATAAGAATGGGATTCTGTCAATTCACAGGACTGATTCACTGTGTATCAGAGGGGCTGTTTGCGGTGGTGGTCGTAGAACTGGTGGTGCAGGCTGTAACATTATTTTATTCTATAACTCAAGCTCAGATATGTTTTTTTGTGATTCTGGGGAGAAAATGGTATTTCAGATTTTTGCAAATATCTCTGATATTTGGCTTGATAGAAGACTGCTGAATTCTCATATCTGCTTTTGCATTCAAGCTTTTGTGATTTGTTTCTTGGGTTAAAGTATTTGAAGAAAATCGGATCTCACAAAGATGTAGTTGAAAAAGGAAGGTGTGTTTAATAGCTTTTTCAGATGATTATGAATGCTCTTCTTTGAATACTATGTCAACACTCAACAAATAGTAGTTTCTTTTCAGTGAAACTATTGTTTCAATCTTTTTTTTTTTCAGTGAAACTTAAAGGTTAGCTGCAATGTGGAATCTGTAACCACATCAACCAAGTTTTCATATTTAGTTACATTAAAATCTATTGATCTGTAAAATCTATTACACTATAAGTCTTTTTCGTGCATTGTCATTAGTAAATATGGGTCCAGTGTGTTATATAGATCTTGAAATCCCAGAGTGGAATCTGCAGAAAATCTAATAAAAAAAAAAAGTCTTCATAAAATGTATATGTACATTTATGAAAGTTTTCTACATTACAAATCTGTACATGAACTTATTTTATTTTATTTTTTGAGACAGAGGCTCAAGCTTTTGCCCTGGGTAGAGTGCCCTGGCGTCAAAGATAATAGCAACCTCAGACTGTTAGGCTTAAGCAATTCTCTTGCCTCAGCCTCCCAAGTAGCTGGGACTACAGGTGCCCGCCATAATGCCCAGCTAATTTTTTGTTGCAGTTGTCATTCTTGTTTAGCAGGCCTGGGCCGGATTTGCACTGGCCAGTCTTAGCGTATGTGGCCAGCGCCCCAACCACTGAGCTATAGGTGCCAACCATGAACGTTTTTTAATGTTAGCTAAGTGACATACATCAGGTAGACATTTTTTAAGATGGGAACATTTAAGATTTCTCAGAGATTAATGAACAAGAAATTTTATACTTCAAAATGTGACAATTTTTTTTCCCTTCTATTTAGTTTTGTCAGCCTGGTGGGTGGCAGCTGTCCAGAGAGAGGAAGCAGCCGACGTTCTTTGTGGTGGTCCTGACGGATATTGACTCAGATCGACATTATTGCTCATGCCTGACCTTCTACGAGGCAGAGATCAATCTCCAGGTACAAAGACTTTTAAAGATTTGACAAGGAGCAACATGGTAAAGTTACTTTCCAAATTTAATGGTTCTCTTTCAACATATGAGACATAATCTGATTTTTTTTTTTAATATAAAAATAGCATATCCATGAATTGGCTTATTGAGAAGATTAGTTTCCTCTGCTGGTGATCCTGTGATTTTTCTTACTAGTCCTTTTCTTAAGGGGTCTTTCACAGAGCATAAAGCATTTAATAAGAATGTTTTTAAATCATTTGTCATGATGCTTGACATTATTGTTTAAGTACCCAAGTAAATTTTAACTTATAAATGGTAGTATTATTAACGTAATTAGACTGAAATTCATAGGCTAGAACTATAGAAATTTAAAATCATTATTTTTCCAGACTAGTGATATAGGTTCTTAGTTTCAGACACCTAGATCTACTTTCTCTAATTTAACCAGAAAGGATTTATGACAAAGCACTGGGCAATTTATGGAATTTTAGGGGTCAGGGGCAGGCAGGGAGCCAATTCTGGATACGAAGATCTATCATTCATACACACACACACAGGGCTATTGTCACAGAACCATATTATTTCCAACTTTACCACTTGGTACTTCAGATACTGGGTATCAGACAGCATAACCTTCACTGTAGTTGCCCTAGATATCTGAATGCCTGTGTGCAGCTGAGGTCTCACACTGCTGACTTGTGCTTTTCAGTCTCATTTGGGTTGTTTCTTTGATGGGAGTTGGATTGCATGCAGAAGCCACCTCATTGCAAGGGAGTCAGAAAAATGTTTGGCTTTTTGATGGTGGTAGTTTGTTTTATTTTCCAGACCCTGTAGTACAAAAAGGAAACTATAAAGGGGTTCAGAGTAAGCCAATTTGCATTATCTAGGATAATTTCTACTACGTGCAGATTTGTGAGTATCACTTCTGCGGAAGAGACTGGCTTGATTTCTGAGGTGGCCTCACAAAGGAGCATTTGTTGTTTTAGACCTTAAGTTAATGCTGAGAATGCAGTATTTTCTGTTATTTCCATATTTTTCAGGGTACTTTTCCACAAGTCCCTAGGATTACCTTTTGAAACGAAATGTGATTATTTAGGTTCTCCCTCCTCTTTCCTTCGCTGCCCACCCCCAGATAAAATGACAGAAATGTGCCGTATCCAGACCTTACAGCAGTGCTTATAAAGAAGTTCTAGGAATTCTTGGGTGTTTTTCAAACTTTTAATTTGGAAATGATTTCAAACTTACAGAAAAGTTGCAAGAATAGTAAAAATCCATATATCCTTTATCAGAATTCTACTGTTAAAACTTTGCCCTGATTTATAATTAGAGATACGTCTTCCTCTCTCTCTCTCTCCCACGCTCTTCCCTGCGTCCCTCCCTCTCCCTCCCCTCCCTCCTCCTCTCTCTCTCTTCTCTCTCTCCTCCTCTCCCCCTGCCCACATTTTTTTTCTTCTCAGAACCATTTTGAATCTGAACCAAGCTCTTTCTTCCTGCTGCACAGTACGCTAATTACTGAGATAAGTTTTGCAGCAAAGAGGCTGGAGAACAAATGCCAAATCTACTTCCTTGAAGATGGGGCTTAGGGATATTTACGGGGTAAAGAATCAGAGTGGTCTAAGGAGTAGGAAAAGGTGACTGGAGGTTAGGGACAGTGAGGTATCTGGTGATCTCCACACGAGTGAAGCTCCAGGACTGTTCGCAAGATCTGTATTTAGAAAATGGCGGCATTAACGTGACCTAAGGGAGGAATTTTTGTTCCTCTGACCTCAAAGTTCGCCTCTTAGACATTTGCACAGGCCCATTTGAAGGTCTAGTGGCCTCAGCTGCTTCAAACTGGCCTGGAGCTGCCCTCTAGTTCCTGAAAAACAACTGTAAGTAACCATTACCGTGGTGATATATACGTCAGAGATGTTGTCTATAACGGAGCTAGAGGATTGCTTAGCTAGGTAACTTTTAACTATGTAGGTTTAAAATCAACTAGGAGCCAGTGGCTGAAAGCAAGCGAGGCAAGTCACATTTTGGGCCTAACCAAGTTAGCTCTCAGGTTCAATTTGAAGGAAAATTGCATGCATCATCTTCCTTTACCCTAAATTCTGGAGTAGATATTTCATAGGAACATAAAAAGTACAGTTATCTATCTGAGGAAATTTAACATTAATGTAATACTTTAACCTAATAAAAAAATGGAGCCCCTCCCTGGTTTTCATCCAGTACAAGGTTCTGGTGCACATTGTGTACATGGCATTCAGCCGTCATTCCTCTTTTGTCTCCTTCCCTCTGGAATGTTGCTCAGCCTTTCTTTGTCTTATGACATTGCAAGTTTTGAATAGTGTAACTCAGTTCCGCCCTTTTAATAGAATGTTTCTTATGTTGTGTTTTCTAGTGTGCTTCATTATTAGATTCAGGCTGTGCATCAGCAGTTGGACTAGACACAAGTGTCTATCTGAGGGTGTCCGTCTAAATGTAGACACAGTGTCTGTTTGCTCCTGTTGATGATGGTAATTTTGGTGACTAGACAGGTGACTGCCAGATTTCTCCTACTGGATATTGCTATTTTATGCTGGCAATTAATAAGCAATCTGCAGAAAGACACTGTAAGACTATTGAAATATCCTGCTGCTCATCACTCATGCTCCCCCAGATTCACCATTTACTGCTGATTTTTGTCTGTTCCAATTTTGATCATGGTGGTTGCAAAATGATTATTTTCCAACTCGATATTCCCTCTACCTTTACCCATCAGCAGTGACAACTTAATGTAAGCAAGAGCTCTCCCTTCTTGTCTGTATATCTGAGCAATGGAATCATCAAGTTTCTTTTTTAAATAGGATATAATCTATTAATGGTTTTCATTATATTATCATTTTAGAGATGTGGTCTCACCACCCACTACAGAGGTGCCATCATAGCTCACTGCAGTCTTGAACTCCTGAGCTTAAGGGATGCTCCCACCTTAGCCTCCCGAGTCGGTGGGACTATAGATGTGTTTCACCTTACCCCACTAATTAAAAAAAAAGAAATGTTAGCAGCCAGGTCTTGCTGTGTCGCCCAGTTTGGTCTTGAACTCATGCCCACAAGCAATCTTCTTGCTTCCGCCTCCCAGGTAGCTGGGAATTCAGGAATGAGCCAAGGTTTTCATTTTTGTAATGTACAAATTGTTCCATATTTGGCAAACCTGGGTACCTCTCAGGCTGGTTCCTGTATTCTTTTTGCAAGCCTTCATCTTTAAAAAAAAAAAAAAAAATGCTTCCTTACTTCCTGTCATAACATAGTGTTTTTTTTTGAGACAGAGTCTCACTTTGTTGTCCCAGGTGGAGTGTAATGGCGTCATAGCTCACAGCAACTTCAGACTACTGGGCTCAAGTGATTCTCTTGCCTCAGCCTCCCTAGTAGCTGGGACTAGAGGTGCCAGCCACAATGCCCAGTTATTTTTAGAGATGAGGTCTTGCTCTTTCTCAGGCTGGTCTTGAGTCAGGCAGTCCTCCTGCCTCGGACTCCCAAAGTGCTAGGATTACAGGCATGAGCCACTATGCTGGCCTCATCTAGGTTAGTCTTGCTCCTTCCCTGCCTCAACCTTAAAATAGTAGTAGGGAGCTACTGCTATATTAGAAGCTAAAATCTGTAACCTTGTAATTTGGGGGGAGGGGTTGGTTTTGTTGTTTTATTTTTATTTATTTCAGATTGATAGGAGAGTACAGATGATTATGGTACATTGTTTGCTTTTCTTAGGTATAGTTCAAGTAATGGTTGCGTCCTTTACCCAGGGGGTGTGCTGTGTACCCTTACATGGTGCACATTAGGTGAGAGCTTACCATCTCCCCGCCCTCCTCTCCTTTCACCTGTCCCTCCTTCCTTCTCCCGCCTGAATTTAACTGTGTTTGTCTCTCATGTGGGGGTGTAGTTGCTTGTCCATTGGCTTAATATTAGTATTGTATACATTGGATACTTGCTTTTCCATTCTTGCTATCATTTACTAAAAAGAATGTTCTTCAACTCCATCCAGATTAATACAAAAGATGTAAAGTCTCCATCTTTCTTTCTTTCTTTTTCTTTTTTTTGAGATAGAGTCTCACTATATCACCCTTGGTAGAGTGCTGTGGCATCACAGCTCACATCAACCTCAAACTGTTGGGCTTAAGTGATTCTCTTGCTTCAGCCTCCCAAGTAGCTGGGACTATAGGAGCCTGCCACAATCCCCAGCTATTTTTTTGTTATGGTTGTCATTGTTGTTTAGCTGGCCCCGGCTGGATTTGAACTTGCCAGCCAGGGTGTATGTGGCCAGCACCATAACTACTGTGCTACAGGCACTGAGCCTGTATCTTTCCTTATGACTGACTAGTATTCCATGATACACATATACCACCGTTTATTAATCCCTTCATGAGTTGATGGGCACTTGGGCTGATTCTACATCTTGGCAATTGTGAAATCAGCTGCAATAAACATTCTAGTACAAATGTCCTTATGGTGAAATGATTTTTTTTCTTCTCAGTAGATACCTACTGGATCAAATGGAAGGTTTACTTTTGGGTTTTTGCAGATTCTCTATACTTCTTTCCATAGAGGCTATGTTAGTTTGTAGTTCCACTAGCAGTGTAAAAGTGTACCCTTCTCTCCACATCCATGCCAGCATCTGCAGCTTTGGGATTTTGTGATATGAGCTATTTTCACTGGGGTTGAGTTATATCTCAGGATGGTTTTAATTTGCATTTCTCTGATGGTTAGGGATGGTGAACATTCTTTCATGGTTTGTTGTCTATTCATCTGCCTTCTTCGGAAAAGTTTTTGTTCAAGTCTCTTGCCCACTTAAAGGTGGATTGTTTGCTCTTTTCTTATTGATTAGTTTGAATTCTGTATAGATTCTAGTTATCAGCCCTTTGTCAGATTTGTAGCATGCAAATATCTTCTTCCATTTTGACAGCTGTGCTTGCTTTAGTTGTTGCACCCTTAGCTATGCAGAAGTTTTTTAGTTTGATCATGCCCATTTATTTATTTTTGGTGTTTCTGCAATTGCAAAGGGGGTCTTCTTCATAAAATGATGTGGAATCAACCCAAGTGTCCATCAACTCTTGATTGGATTAATAAACTGTGGTATATGCATACTATAGAATACTATTCAGCAGTAAAGAAAGATGGAGAATTTTGTGTTAACCTGGATAGAGTTGAAGAACATTTTTCTTAGTAAAGTATTGCAAGAATGGAAAAGTAGGTATTCAATGTATGCCTTAAGATTTGTTTTTATTTCTTAGAATTGTTATTTCTTAGAATAGCTAATTTCTTAGAATTAGCTATTTCTGTTTTTTCTGGTTCCATATGAAACATAGCATTATTTTTTCTATTTTTTTAAAGCATGACATTAGTGCTTTGATTGGGATTGCATTAAGTCTGTAGATTGCTTTGGTAATATGGACATTTTAACCATATTGATTCTTCCTAGGCTTGAGCATTGTATGTTAATGCATTTGTTAAAATACTCTTCTGTTTCTCAGGGTTTCATAGTTCTCCCAAGTATTTAATTTTCTATTAAACTATTGTGAAGGGTATTGTGTTTTGATTTGTTTCTTATCTTGGCTGTTACTGGCATATATGAAGGCTACTGATTTGTAAATATTGATCTTGTACCCCAAGACTTTACCATATTTCTTAATCACTACCAGCAGCCTTGTGGTTGAATCCCTGGGATTTTCTAAGTATAAGATCATATCTTCAACAAAGAGTGAGAGTTTTATTTCCTCTGTCCCCATTTAAATACCCCTTGATTGCCTTCTTTGCCTGATTGCATTGGCTAGGACTTGCAGCACTATGTAGAATAATAGTGGTGATAGTGACATCCTCGTCTGGTTTTATTTCTAAGTGGAAATGCTTTCAATTTTATTCCATTCAGTATGATACTGGCTGTGGGTTTGTTGTAGATGGCCTCTATTAGTTTAAGAAATGTCCCATCAGTTTAAGAAAATGACTATTTTCTTAAGTGTTCTTGTCAGAAAGGTATGCTGAATTTTGTCAAATGCTTTTTCTCAATTTATCAAGGGGATCATCTGGGCTTTGTTCTCACTTCTATTTATATAGTGAATTACATTTATGGATTTGTGTATGTTTAACCAACCTGGCGTCCCTAGGATAAAGCCCATCTGATCATGATGTATAATTTTTTTAATATGTAGCTGTATTCTTTTTGCTAGGATTTTATTGAATATTTTGGTGCCAATATTCATTAATGATACCGGTCTGTAGTTTTCCTTTTTTGTTGGGTCCTTTCCTGGCTTTGGAATCAGGGTGATGTTTGCTGCATAGATTGTGAAAGGGAGGATTCCTTCCTTTTCTATGTTTAGAATAAGTTCTACAATATAGGTAAAAGCTCCTTTTTGAAGGTTTGGTAGAATTCTATTGTAAAATGATCTGGCCCAGGACTTTTCTTTTTTGGAAGATTTTTAATTGTTGCACTTTCAGTGCTTGATATTGGTCTGTTCAAAATTTCTAGTTCTTTCTAGTTGAGTTTAGGGAGGTGATATGATTCTAGAAATTGGTCCATTTCATCCACATTTTCAAATTCCTGGGCATAGAGTTTTTTTGTAGTAGCCAGTGATCTTTTGTATGTCTGTGATATCTATTATTTCCTCTGTTTTGTTTCAGATTGAATTTATTATTAGAGATCTTGGTTTTCTGTTTCTAGTTAATCTGGCCATGGGTATATTGATTTTATTACTCTTTTTAAAGAACCAACTTTTTGTTTAGCTGATCTTTGAAATGGTTGTTATATTCTCAGTTTCATTTAGTTCTGATCTACTTTTAATTATTTCTTTTCTTCTGCTAGGTCTGGGATTGGATTGCTCTTCCTTTCCTAGCTCCTTGGGATGATTCATTAGGTTGTTGATTTGCGCTTTGTTTTTGAATGTGAGAATTTAATGCAATAAATTTCCCTCTTAGGGCTGCTTTGCAGTATCCCACAGGTTTTAATGGCTTGTGGCTTCATTATTGTTTTGTTCAAAAAAATCTAATGATTTCCTTCTTTTCTCAGCCCCTCCTTGACCCAGCTGTTTTTCAGCACAAGGTTGCTCAGTTTCAATGACTGTGTAGCATGAAGGCTTTTGTTGGAGTTGAGTTCTACCTTAATTTTCTTATGGTATGAAAAGATACAAGGAATAATTTCTACTATTCTTTTAATTTTGTTGAGGTTTGACTTTTGGCCTAGGATATGATCAATTTTGGAGTATGATCCATGAGCTGGTAAGAAGAGCGTATACATAATAGTTTTGGGTGGTATGTTCTCTTTATGTTTATTGAGCCAAATTGCCCTAGGGTCATGTTTAAGTCCCTTGTTTCTTTGATTAGTTTCTGCTTGGAGGATCTGTCCAGTTCTATCAGAGGAGTGTTGAAGTCCCAAGGGATTATGATGCTGGAGAACATGATTGTTCAGATCAGTTATTATTCATTTTATATATCTGGGAACATTTAATTTGGGTACATAGATGTTTAGGATTGAAATGTTCTCTTGTTTTATTGTTCCCATGACTGCTATATAGTGTCTGTCTTTTTCTTCCTTTTTGTTGGTTGAGATCCAGTTGTATCTGTAAATAAGATTAAGACCCTGGTTTCTTCTGATTTCCATTGCCTGAAATACTGTTTTCCATCTCTTCACCATTGTTTGTCTTGTTTTGTCTTTAGAGGTTAAATGTGTTTCCTGCAGACAACATATTGCTAGCTTGTGCTTTTTTGTCCAGTCAGCCAGCCTGTGCCTCTTCAGTGGAGAATTCAAGCCATTCACATTTATCAAGAGAATTAATAAGTATGGTGGATTTCACTACATCTTGTTTTGTGGGGCCTCTGTTGCTTAGTTTTATCTCTTCTGCTATCCTGGAAGCTGGGCTTTGTCCATTAATTTCTGGGTGTCTTTATTTTGCTTGTGGACCATTGTGCTGGTCAGTGTGAAGAATGGTTCTGAGTACTTCCTGTAGAGGTGGTCTTGTTATAGTGAAGTTCCTCAGTGTTTGCGTGTCAGTAAAAGATTTGATTTCTCCATCAAATATAAAACTTAGTTTAGCAGGATATAGAATCTTGAGCTGAAAATTATTTTATTTAAGAAGATTAAATACAGATGAACATCTCTTCTGGCTTCAAATGTTTCAGCTGAAAAGTCCACTGCCCTTCTAATGGTTTTCCCTTTGTAGGTAAGAAGTCACTTACACCTGGCTCCTTGCATAATTTTCTCTTTCATTTTTACTTTTGTAAATTTAATTACAATGTGTCTAGGAGATGCCTTGTTTGAATTGCATCATGCTCCTTGCTTATTTTGAATTGACATTTAAAAAAAAGTTATTTTTCTTGGCTAAGTGTGGTGGCTCATACCGGTAACCCTAGCACTGTAGGAGGTCAAGGCAGGAGGATCACTTGAGTTCAGGAGTTCAAGACCAACCTGAGTAAGAGCAAGACCCTGTCTTTAGTAAAGATAGCAAAATTAGCTGGATGTGGTGGTGGGCGCCTGTAGTCCCAGCTACTTGGGAGGCTGAGGCAGGAGGATTGCCTGAACCTAGGAGTTTGAAGTTGCTCTAACCTAGGTTGACACCATGGCACTCTAGCCTGGCAAATATAGTAAAACTCTATCTCAACAAAAAAAATTATTTTTCTTTTTATCTCAGATATTTTCCCATTTGTCATTTCTAAGTGAACCACCCCCCAAAATTATAACTTATTTTTTACAATTAACTTATAAAAGTAGAGAGTCTGCATCTTATGAATTTTTCCAAGATTCTGCAAATGTAGATGAGTTGTGAGGTTTCTGGCTTCTATATGGATGTACTTAGATACTAGCTGCTAGCCAGAATTGTAAAACTCCTTTTCAGTACTAGAAACAGAAAGTTAATGTTTTGGGGGCTTAGTCCAAAAAAGGGTACAAACAATGAGGTTGAATTTGGAAAAAATAAATTATAGCACAAAAGATATTTCTTTCTAGGTCATCAGTAAAGTTATTCTCATTTTTGGCATGAACTATTTAGCTATGTCCTTTTTAAAATGTGTTTTTCTTTTATTTTTGGATCATATCATCAGTTCAAAATAGATCTTTTAATTCTTGTTTGGTGTGAGTTACTTCATATCAAATATACTATGACATGTTATTTGGAAGCCTAAAGAGAAGGAGCTTAGGGACATACATCATACAAAATACAATTGTGCAACTTTTAAAATGTTGGCCCTCTTGTCTTTCCAAGATACAGTAACACTTGTCAGTAATCACAAGCAAAACTTTGGCATTAAACTTTTAATGGCATGTTCCCAGAATTACTGATCTAAAAAATGTGATTTAAAATTATTGAAAGTAATCGGTAAAATATGATAGATTTGATATTGTATTTTATGGCTTACATAAAAAATATAGACCTACCTAATTTTAAATTTTGTTTGTATCTTTTTAAAGTTCTTATATATGTTTATATGCCTATTTCTGAACCAGTGATAGACATTTCATGAGTCAGCAAATTATCAGAGAGAGAAAGAATAATTGAATGTAAGTTGGGAAGATAAGATGAGGAATAAAAAGGGAGAGACAAAAGACATAAGATATATCTGTTCCTCTCAATAGGCTTAAGATCTAGCTTGAGTAGCAGAACTAAAACTTAGGCACAAAACATTCCAAAGTACCATATGCTAGGTGATAGCATATCTGATAGGTAATAGTTGCAGGCTGGGCAATCAAAATAAGTCATACAGGGCTCGGTGCCTGTGACTCAAGCGGCTGAGGCACCAGCCACATACACCTGAGCTGGCGGGTTTGAATCCAGCCCAGACCCGCCAAACAACAATGACAGCTGCAACCAAAAAAGGAAAAATAGCCGGGTGTTGTGGCAGGTGCCTGTAGTCTCAGCTACTTGGGAGGTAGAGGCAGGAGAATCACTTGAGCCCAGGAGTTGGAGGTTGCTGTGAGCTGTGATGCCACAGCACTCTACCCAGGGTGACAGCTTGAGGCTCTGTCTCAAAAGAAAAAAAAAAGTCATACAGGATTTGAAGGACTCAATAGACATTTAAAAAATAAGAGCTGAAGAGCTAAGACCCGGAAGAGGGGAAAGAAAAAGGGAAAGCCAAGCTAATAGCTTATGAATAGGAAAAAAACGATTTGAATGCATATGATAAATTGAAGGTTTAATTATCTTCTGGGTACTATGCTAAAAGTTTTAGAACACCTTGATTCCCTTTTTTTTTTTTTTTTGGCCAGGCTGTGTTTGAACCTGCCACCTCCGGCCTATGGGGCCGGCGCCCTACTCCTTTGAACCACAGGCACCACTCAAAGGAGTAGGGCGCCAGCCCCATATGCTTTTTATTCAATTCACATATAGTTTATCTTACTTTGTTTTCACAAAATCACCATTTAATAGTTCTTTTTTTTTCTTTTTTTTTTTTTTGCAGTTTTTGGCCAGGGCTGGGTTTGAACCCACCACCTCCGGCATATGGGTCTGGGGCCCTACTCCTTTGAGCCACAGGCACTGCCGCATTTAATAGTTCTTAACTTTTCCATTTTATAGGTGAAGCTAAGAGACTCACCTAGGGACATTAAGTGCTGAGGTGAAGTGCGCTTGAGTCTGTCTCCAAAGATCAAACACTAAAATGTATAACATACATTACAAAGCTGCAAAAATTATATCAATATGGTTTTAGCCCAAGAATCCAGTGTCAAAGGTAAGAACAATTGTGGAAACAAAAAAGACAGTCCAAAAGCAGACAGACCCTCGGGTGTATGGGAGATCGGTATCCAACAGTGGAAGCATTACAAATGAATGGAGTCTGTACATTCCATGAATATTATTTAAACCGTTTATAAGTTATTTGCAAAAACAAAATAAATTTAAACATACTATCATACAGCAGTTAATTCAAAGCAATTAAGGAATTACCTAGAAAAATGAAGTATCAGTAATAAAAATGGATTTCCGAATGGATCTCTAGATGGGAAAACTTGGAGTAATAGAGAAAATCGCATACAAAACATAGGGTAGATTTATCTTATCAACCCAGGCATTCTTACAGTATAACTTGTTATCAAAGTAAGCTATGCTCATTGTAGAAAATAGAGAATGCATAGGGAGAAAATTGAGAGAGCAGAAGAAAATTAGTAGTTTGACGTATTTTCTTCTGATGAGGATTTTTTTACTAAAATGGCTGTATGCGTAATGATCATACAGCTACATTTAATCAATCCCCTAATGTGCATTAGTTTTTTGTTTTGTCAGTATTATTATGAATAACACTGTCATGATCAGCTTTTTGGAAAAATCTTGGTGCCCTTAAGAAGAGTTTAGTCCCCTACTTTGCTATTCCAAAACTCAGGAATAGCAAATTAGGGGAACTGGCCCTGCCAATAAGATAATCAACTTTATACTTAATAGTCTTCTAGAGACTAATTTTTAGACCTTAATGTGCAAGACTAGACTTTAGTTAGAGTCTAGTGAAACCTAGCGTAAAAACGTAATTCAGATAGGGAAAAAATTTGAGGGACTTATATATTCTGTGTTTATTCTATAGTTTGATAATTTACCATATGTCCACATGGGATTCTACTTATAGCATGGGTGGTGGAGACTATGCTTTTTACTAAAGTGTCTGTCTTACTCTTTCCCCCTTTGTAAAATGAGAACTGGATAATAGACACCTTGCTTAATCTTAATAGTCCCCTTGAGGTCCCTCACAGGTGTATTTTGTAGGGAACAACTATCACCGAATCAGTTATTATTAATTAATTCTACCTGCTTAAAATGGTAGAGGTTCTTTCTTGTAAGAGACATTAAAGCAACAAGAGAATGTTTTGAGACTAGCTTCCCAAAGTCCTTCAATATCAAATGCCTTTTCTTAAATTTTGATGAAAACAATTTCAGGATAGGAAGGGTTACAGTGACAACTGTGTATTGTTATTACTATTTTACTTAAAATCAAGAAAGATTACCTTCAAACATAATTAAAACAAATCTAAACATCTTTTAAAAACTTTTATTCAAGTTTGACTTCTTGAATATTATCTTTCCTAAACCACTTCTTTGAACCAATACCTGATTTTCTTGTAAAGGTATAAGACAGATAAGATATAAGACAGTAGAAAAAGAAGTAGTCTAACAGTTGGAGGAGTTGGCTTCTTAATCCTAGGTATGCTTTTAAGGAGCTGTGTAACCATAACAAGTCATTTCGGCATGTGGTTAACAGTTTGTGAAATGAAGTAGGTAATACAGATTTAAAATACTTATACTACTGTATTATTTTTGTCATTCTGTCATGTTAACTATATCTGATTTTAAGAATGTGTGTGTGTGAGTCTTGCTCTGTCACCTGCCCTGGAGAGCAATGGCCCAATCATAGCTCATTGTAACTTTGAACTCCTGAGCTCAAGAGATCCTTCACCTCAGCTTCCAGAGTAGGTAGGACTACAAGGTGCTTGCTACCACACTCCACTAATTTTTTTTTTTTTCTTGTAGAAAAGGGGATGTTGTTATGTTGCCCAGGTGGTCTCAAATTCCTGGCCTCAAGCAGTTCTCCTGCCTTCCAAAGGACTGGGATTACAGTCACCATGCCTGGCTTGATTTTAAAGATTTATTTTAATATTTTCATAGATGTACTTTAAAAGAGCCTCCCAAATTTATTTTCTACAAAATACTATTCTAAATCATCTTCTCAATAGAAAGTACTTCTTAGGCTCGGCGCCTGTGGCTCAACGGGCTAAGGCGCCAGCCACGTATATCTGAGCTGGCAGGTTCGAATCCAGCCTGGGCCCGCCGAACAACAATGTCGGCTGCAACCAAAAAAAAAAAGTCTGGGCATTGTGGCGGGCACCTGTAGTCCCAGCTACTTGGGAGGCGGAGGCAAGAGACTCTCTTGAGTCCAGGAATTGGAGGTTGCTGTGAGCTATGATGCCACGACACTCCATCCAGGGTGACAGCTTAAGGCTCTGTCTCAAAAAAAAAAAAAGAAAGTACTTTTTAGATGAATGTGATTGTAGAATTTATTGCTTTACTTTTTTTTTATAACCAAATGTATTTCCTTGTGGAATGTTTGAATATGCCATGTTACATGGTTATTAAACAAAGTTCTGACACTTTCTATGTCTAAAAATTCCAGTGTGTGTTGCATAGGAAATTAGAGCCTCTAGATGTACTGTAATGAAGAGGTCCAATAAATTTGACAAATGAGTGTGTACTATACTTCCTGTCATCGGACTTGAAAAACAATATGTGCACATCAAAGTTTGAGAAATGCTGTAGTAAAGGAACCATTTTAACTTGGCTTAACTTGTTTCTAAAATTCTTTGGTTGGAAGACCCTTTGGCGAAGTAATATCTATTTGGTTCCAAGAGAAAACACTTTGGAAAATGTTGCTTTATAAGTATGTTTTAAAAAAAACACACAGCAAGTTATGAACTGTGTGCCACTAAAATAGGAAGCTTTCCTAGAATATATATATATATAATTGAATTTGTTTTGACTTCTGAATACTGTAGAGCCCAGGAACTATGCAGTTGATGGGGAAAATCTGCAGGCTATTCTCTTTGTTAGAGGCAAACTTGATTCTGAACAGTAGCCTGAATTGTCTGAATGCTTGTTATTTGAAAATGTATATTTCTTATGTATTCACTATTTTCCAGACCACCAAAAGGATGCACCAGGGTTTTGTCATGACACCGTGTCAATGTGATTAAAAGATTTTTTTGTCAAGAAGTGAAGAAGGTTTCAGGGGAATTTTAGACCTTACAGAATTTTGCAACTATTTGGACTGCTTTATTTCTGATTCTGGGAAGTTTTAAAGTCCTTCAATTCCTTTACTGCGGCAACTCTATGTAATATATTACATTTCAGTAAGAAATTTAGAGCTGAAAATTTTTTTTACTTGCAGAATTCCTTTTATCCTTTTTTAAACTGCTTAAGGAAATATGGGAATATTTATAGTGTTATATGATATTGTTGAAAATAGCATGGAGATGCTGGATACAACAACTCTTTTCAGGTGGGAAGGGACAGTACTTGGAAGTTACTTTGATGTGAAAATCAAGTATCCAGCTGCAACAAAGACGAAGCTGAAGTGTTGAACTTGAATGATAGATAGGATAAACCTCCTAAAGCTTGTGCTTATCTGCTAAATGAATTCATTGCATAAATTCAACGATCTAGAACTTCTCAGCATTTAGTCTGAGGATATAGTGGGAGAGCAAGATCCCATATCATTGAAGCACAGTAAGAGCTACACATACCATATGCTGCACAGAAGCTGAGAATCCCACCAGTAGAGGTAGTCCATAGCAGGAACTGGTAGGCAGTCTACAAATGGGGAAGGTAGGGCATGTGGTTATGATATGTGTTAGACATATACCTTGCATAATTCAGCAAACAACGTTTAAGGTAAGTTTATATCACTAGTGAGACCGACTAAAAACAAGGAATAATCTTAAGTAAGAAGGCTTGTAAATATTGTTCTGCTAATAAAGCATGTAAACATATTTTGTAAAATATTCTACTTGAAGGCAATATTATAATATTTCACAGAATATTTTACATATCTTTTCAATATGTAAAAATCTATTATTATAAAACAATACCAAATAAAACAGTATCATTATATAATTATTACACAAAAGATATTCTAGCAACTACATAGTAGAGGGAATATCCCCCTTACGTGATAAATTATTTGTAGAGTAATTTCGTTACTTTTAGAAAGATGTTTGGAGTATACTTAGAGATCTAAAAATAGACCTGCCATTCGATCCTATAATTCCTCTACTAGGTGTATATCCAGAAGACCAGAAATCACATTATAACAAAGGTATTTATACCAGAATGTTTACTGCAGCCCAGTTCATAATTGCTAAGTCATGGAAGAAGCCCAAGTGCCCATCGACCCACGAATGGATTAATAAATTGTGGTATATGTACACCATGGAATATTACGCAGCCTTAAAGAAAGATGGAGACTTTACCTCTTTCATGTTTACATGGATAGAGCTGGAACATATTCTTCTTAGCAAAGTATCTCAAGAATGGAAGAAAAAGTATCCAATGTACTCAGC
>CAUYON010096725.1:0-24949 GCA_963573935.1 Arctocebus calabarensis
GGAGATGGGGAAAGACTGGGAGAGAAACGGAGAGAGCTTCTCTCTCCCCACTAGAATTTTCTCCCTCTAACAGATGCCTTAATGTTTTCTGTATTCTTTTCTTTCTTTTCTGTGAATAAATTCTGTCTTACAAAAAAAAAATGTTTTTTTTTTTCTGAGAATATGTTTTATTAGAGATTAGCAGCACCACTTATCTTTTGTCAGTATTTGTCCTTCAAAGACATTTTGACCTTGAAGAAAAGGTCAAGATGAAATAATCAACTTATTTATGTAAGAATATGAATGACCAGGTACAGACATTCTCATAATACAAATTTAAATGACTTCTATAATAAAATTAAGTTCAAAAATAAGAAATGTATCTTGGTTTTGGAATCAAAGAATCAATAAAGCTATAGCTTGTCTAGAGCTTGTCCAGAGCATCAAGATAAATATGTTTTAAAAATAAAATTCTAGAAAAAAGAAAGATGTAGAGCTGCAATTTCCTTCCACATATAATTAAAATGCTTTCCCCTTTCTAGTCTCACATTTAAACTTAACAAATAAAACACAGTAAGAGTTTTATAAAATGAGGATCCAATGACTGATGTAGAATACTCCTAAGAACATATATACAGAAATGGCACCAATTCTTAACATTCTCACCAATTTCACCAATTCTTTTAAGAAATCTAAATGTCTAAAGATGGAGTTTGGCAATATTCCTTCCATAGCAAGAATAAAATCAACTTCATTGCACAGGATGAATTTTTGAAATGGAGGGTTGCAGAATAAATTATTCCATCAATCACTGTCAATCTTTTCTTTAAATTATTTTTGTTCTTCTTCTACATTTTGCCACCCAGAGAAAGCTTATTTATTTATGACTTGGTAAAAGCCCTGGTCCTGGACAGCAGAGTAGACAAAGAAAGCTGCTTTTCAAGTAAACAAGTACAGAATCATTATTCTTAAGAGAAAGAAAGACAAAATTTTCAAGAGAAAACATCCTTTGCCAAGCAAACAAAACACTTGTTTAAGGTGTTTTAAGGACTACCTCCGTAAGTTCATTTAACATGAAATACACTTTTAATAACAGGTAATGTACATTTACATGGATTACAACTGCTATCTAATACCGTAGGGTTAAGGAACTAAGATGATTATTAAGCATCATTGGAAAGAATTTTTAGCAAAGGAATAAAGTTTACATGTGTGAACCTGGGCAAGACCATGACCTTTGAAAAAATCCTTTCTTGGGTATAAAGGATATTAATTTGCTATTATATCACTACCTTTTAGTAAAATAAGTTTCCCAAGAAAATATACCTTAATAAGTACAACATTAACTATATGAGCCAAACATAAAATTGATAGTAATCAACATACTACCCCCACACACACATATCAGAAGATGGATATTATAATCTTTGTTTGCTTGCTTTCATTGTGATATTGTACTCCATAACTGTCCTTCTCTACAATACCATGTCAGATGTAAAGACATGGGATGGCTCTTTTCAGGAAAAATGTTCTCCCTGCCCACAACCTCCCCCCACCCATTTTTGGTTTGTTTACTTTACATTTTCTTTGCTTTGCTTTGCTTTTTTTGGAGGGGGGAATTTTTATGTGATCCTTACACTTTTAGTTGGAGAAATTCATTTCATATTTAGCATCTATTTAACATTTGACATATCACATGCCATTAGCACAGGGCTTGGCCATTTTTAGAACTGACTGAATTTAATATTTTTTTCCTGAAATTTTTAAATTACCAATGCTTCAACCAACATAATCATCCATTCTGATGTTCTTTGTTGTACTGCAGATATCATAAATAGTTTCCTCTCTTCCCTCTTTCTATCCAGTTTGGACATTACTTATTGAGTCCAATTTTTTGGTTTGCTTTTGGTGAGTTGAATCTGAAGCCCTCTCGTAAGTCAGGAAGGAGGAACAATTCTCTAGATAACTCTCAGTGGAAAAACTCATTGTACAATTTGCCACTTCATGTTATAACATAGGCACAGTTGTAACCATAAGCACCAAAATGAGGATTAAATTTGTCTTCATGCTTATCTCTGACCTGCTCCCTGACAACTATGATGCTAGGACAGAGCATTGCTCTCCGTCACTATAGAAATAAGGCAAAGGGGTTTGTTTCATCACATAAAGTAAAACCAGACTGGAACTACAAAAAGTCATATAGTTTCTCCTATGTTAGCATAAACTGAAGAAGCAAGGTTTGTCATTAACTCATAATTAAGTATTACCATTTAGGCAGAAACCTTAATATATTATCACAGAACACAATGTCAAATAAAATCCACAAAAATATTTTGGCCAGCTCTAGTAGCCAGGAAATTCTTTACAGAAGTGTTCCCTTCTTGGGTTTTCCTAATTTGTACTCAGCAATGAACTTATGTCTTATATATTCCTTTTTCTGAGTATATACCAAGTAATTCAAAACAGAATACAAGTTTTTCAACCCATCTTAAGTGATCTGATAAATTGCAGATTCATTTTATCATGGTTCACAATATACTAAAAATATGGAAATACACAAAAGTAAAAATAAAATCTTGATGTCAAATAGTATTTCTGTGTATAAAGCATGCTGAGGAGTGGCACCCAAGTGAGGACTGGTATTTGGAAAGTTTTGTATCATAACATAACAGTTTCATTCATTGTATGCCATTTAGTTTAAAAAATGATGCACGCACCCTTGCATCCTTAGATACACTGAAGCACACACACATATACACACAAAGAACTTACACAATTTCATCGTTCTGGAATTCAAGCTCTCCACAAGTGTCCTCGAAGTCCTCCCCTCCACCTCTGGCAGTCCCTTCGATGGTTTTATAGGGTACGATAACATTTCCTCGAGCTCCAGATGTTCTCAACACTTTCACCTCCATGATGCCAATGCTCTCACTCACATGAGTCACAGGTTCCTCAAAAGTAAAGATGCCTGCGTGGTCATCATCAAAAATAGTTACAGTGGCCGTGGAGGGAGAGCCGAGGCAAGCAAGGGTAGAAACATGATTGGCTTCCAATATACCATCTTCTGAAGCTTCAGAAGACACTTTGACATTGCTGAGGTGCACAAGGAAATTTTCATCCTCTTCAAAGATGTCATCATCTATAATGCCCACTCTGATTTCTTTCTGAGTCTCACCAGGCTTAAAGACTACAGTTCCTTCAGTAAATTCATAATCAGACCCAGCATTGGCAGTGCCATCCTCTGTTCTAAAGTCAACAAACACAGTGTTGGTCAAATCACCACCTCTGCGGATAATGGTTAGGGCCACAGTACCACAGTTCTCCAGACACTGATATGTCCCTTGTTCAAAGAAGATCTTACTGACAGGGTCATTTTCAGCCACTTCTGTGTTGACCTCGTGCATGCTAACAGCTTTCCTGGCTTGGTCAGCTGCATGTCTCTTTAAAATGTTGCCAGCTCCAGTCATCAGGCGAGTAGCTTGAATTCGGTAAAATGCTCTGCTTTTTTGCTGCTGACTTAGGACTTGGTAGTTTGCTAACTCTATTAATTGCTCGATTTCTTTCTCTGGATGCTTCTGCTTAAGTTCCTTCAGAATCCTAGCCATTTCTCGCCTCGCCTCTTCATCATCTTGGTCCCTCTCATCCACTTCCAGAACCAGAGCACCATCCAAGAAATTTTCAACATGGGAATTGACCACTTTGCCATCCATTTCAATTTCCGTCTTGGAAGATGGCCTGTCTCCTTCATGTTCAATAATCATTCCCCTTTGCTTGCCAGCCCGATACCTCTTGTAGACATACTTGTAAAAGAGAAGCCTCCTGTCTGCTACCCAAGCAAACACAACACAGATGGGAAAGAAGAAGAAAGTAAGCAAACCTTCCCAGACCTCCACAACACCAGGAGAGCTCACAGACAAAATAATGTAGAGCCAGGTGTAGGCAAAGATGCTCCAGGCTGCCGTCACAAAGAACACACGCAAGTGCTTAATCTTCCTGGTCTCTCCATCAGGAACCACGTAAACACACAGCGCAATGATGATGAACATGTTGAATGCGGCACTGCCCACGATGGTGCTGGGACCCAGGTCTCCTGCAGTGAAGTTATGGCCACACACTTCAATTACTGACAGAAGAATCTCAGGAGCAGAAGAGCCCAGAGCCATCAAGGTCAGGTTAGACACCGTCTCGTTCCAGATCCTCACAGTTGTCTTAGTGGTCTCTCCGTTGGGTTTCTTTATGGTTATTTCTTTTTCTTGAGATGTGATGACTTCTATAGAGGACATGAACCGATCGGCTATGATAGAGACTCCAAGAAACATGTAGACCATAGCCACAAAATACACAGTAGCTCTTGCAATTTTGTCCCCAAAAGAAGGGTCTTGGGGCTCCCAAATGGGTAAAATCACCCCTTTCTTACAATAATAGGAGCCAGTACATTCACTGGTTGTATTTCCTTCTCCTTCCATTTCTGTCTCAGCACTGACATGGTCCACAGGGGAAAACAAGAGAGCCGTGATGACTAACAGGTGAAATCCCATTGACAAGGTGGGTGGGAGACTCAACCGCAGCATGGTGTCCATGCGACTTCCAACTGTCACAACCTACTGGTAAAAATAAGGTGGGGGAGGAGGGTGGAAAAAAAATCACATCATTAGAGCCACATCCATGGCATGACTAACTATTTTTATTAATCTTACCAATAACTTGTTTATATTTGACCATCACAAAATCTAGGGTGAATGATTATTCTAAAACTTCAGCCATAATTAAGCAATCGTTTGTAAAATTTACAACTCATTTTCTCTGTGAATTTTCTATGTATAGTCCCCATTCACTGAGCGAGATACACAATTGACTTATTAGAAATGAAAAGTTCAATTATAGCCTTGCCTTATTAAAGACACATTTATGCATGCTAATAGCCAAGAAGAAAAAGAAACCAAAACTTCCCAAGCATTAAATAATTTCCTTCTTCTTGCTAAAGCAGATTTTCTTTTTAAATTTTGGTTAATACAACCTCTTCCAGAAACTATTTCTTTGCCAAAAGCACTTTATTTGCTTTGATGCTTTGAAATTCAGACTCTGAAAAACCCTACCAACACAAGGCCTGATGATTATCTTAAATTCTGGAGTGTACCTTACACTGTATTTCATGAAATCATGTCCTATTCCTCCACATTCACTTGGAAACAGCGAAGTCTTCAAGCTTGGCTGCAATCAAAGCTCCATGGTATCTGTTCTAGAGGGGGAAAATTTCTGCTGTAATGCACGATTTCCACACATTAAGTACAGCTTTTAAAGCATGTTTTGATGAAGAGCACATTTCCTCCTAATTTTCAGGCAGCCCAGGTCTCCTGACACATTAGCAGCTGAGCATCTGGCCCTGCAAGCAGAGCTCCTCACATCTGTGTACAGAGCTTGCTTTGGAACCTGCAGGCCAGTCACACGAGAGGGAGATAACCAGGCGTGGGCCCAGTATGGACAGGAGCCTGGCAGGCTGTGAAATCAGCATTACCAGCCTTCAAATGTTCCTACTCAGCGTGGATGTCATAGCAGTTCCATAGAGGGTTCAAGTGACCAAAAAACACAGGCCAATAATTCCATTTACTTCAGCTCGTGTGGCAGAACAGCAGTGACCACAAAGTACACACATGAGGAAGGACCACAGGAATCGGGGATGTGGCAACAGATCAATCAATTTCTTTTTTTACAAAGTCACCAAAGCAATGGAGAAAGGAAAGTTTTAAGCAAACTGTGCCTTTGTCTTATACCATGCGGAGGAATTAGTTTAATGTAGACAAAATGTAAAATTATAAATCTTCTAGAACAAAACTGAGGGGAATATATTTACAATTATGAATAGGCAAAGATTTCTCAGATAGGGCATCAAAAACATACCAAAAGCAAAAGTTATAAATTAATCATTTCTTCTCATCAGAAAATACCATTTAGAAAATTGAAAAGCAAGTCACAAATGGGGGGGGCGATATTTTAATACACTTATCTGAAAAATGACTTTTTATGCAGAATATATACTGTTCTATAAATCAATGAAAAAGATAAACAATTCGATTTTTTAAATAAGGCAAAAGACCCTTAAATGTACACGGAACAACACGAAGCTTGAGGAGCAGAGCAGGGGGCTGAGTTGCTGTGGCCCGACCCCCAGATCATGCAAAACTCAACTCAGACCTCACATCCCGAACCCGGCACGGGGCCTAGCAACTGAAATAGCAGAAGGTCTACTCCAAGTCAGGACAACTCTCATCTGCAAGGCCTTGCAGGAGGGACCAGTTATGACATCAGACACTGTGGCGATAAGAGGTCCTGTCTCAGAAAACAGCCTGATGGCTTGGAAGATGTTAAGAGGGGAGTTGGATTAGAGGCTTTCACAGCTTCAGGCTGGCTGGCAGCCACCTCATGTCCACCTACACTCTCTGGCACGTGTTTGCTGCTGATGACGGTTCATGCTGAAAACTACACCAGGGCCTACGAGATCCCCCCTGCCTCGCACACACTGGCAGACCCTCAGACATCCCCCCACAGCTTACAGTCCCTTTTAGCTCATTACTATTGAGAGATCAGCTTCTTTGACATTTTCCCCCATATCAAAGAAGACTAGTAGAGAATTAACAGTAGTAGATGGTCTACTTTCAACCTAAGTAAATGATTGAAAAAGAGAAGAGATGCATTTTCAAAATATGCACAAGTTCCTGGTCAGGCTGTCTGCTTGTGCGGTCACTGCATAGCTTTTGTGGGTCCTGGGATTTCTGCTGAAAGCAAGGACAAGGTCAACCAGGCTGTACGAACAGTGGAAGACCTGGACTCACCTCCCTCACGCATCCAGTTACTCCACAAATATTTATGCATGCCTAAGGTGCATTTTAGAGTGACTTGCTAGTCTCTCTTCTGGGTTCTGAAAATTCACTAGTGAATAAAACAAGGTCTCTGTTCTCAATGAGTTTATATTCTGAAGAGGAGGAAATAAACAAATAACTGCCTGGTGGTAAAAAAGGGGCCGTGGTGTAGGGAGGGGAGCAATCTAAGGAGAACTGGGAGTGTGTGTGTGTGTGTGTGTGTGTACGTGCTGGTGTGTGTTAGCGTGTCCATGCCCATGGCATGCATGATTTCATATCAGATGGTTAGGGAAGCTCTCTCTGATGAGGTAAAATCCTAAAGAAAATAAGGAATCAAATATTATGGGTATCTACAGGAAAAGAATTGCAAGCATGCACAAAAATCCTTATGGTGGTGGCGCCCATAGCTCAGTGACTAGGGCACCAGCCACATACACTGAAGTTGGCAGGTTCGAACCCAGCCCAGGCCAGCTAAACCACAATGACAACTGCAACCAAAAAATAGCCGGGCATCATGGCGAGCACCTGTAGTCCCAGCTATTTGGCAGGCTGATGCAAGGAATCACTTGAGGCCAAGAGTTTGAGGTTGCTGTGAGCTGTGACACCACAGTACTCTACCAAGGGTGACATAGTGAGACTGTCCCCCCCCAAAAAAATTCCTTATGGGAATTGCGCCTGGCATGGTCCCTAACCACGGAGAAACCGGCATGAGGAGAGGGGACAGGGATGCAAGTGGGGACAGGAAGGGCTCTGCATGGCAGTGGCTTTGGTGGGGATGGAGACAGAGGGAGAGGGTTTAACCAGAGTGTGATTGGCCTTTCAGAAAGATCTCTCCACTGGCTGAGTGCAGAACAGATTGCAGGGGCAAGGGTGGAAACAAAGAGACCAGCTTTGCTTACTATAATAACATCTGACTTGCGACTGATCCCAATGCCTGGTGAGTACAAATGTATAGATAGAACAGTTAAAAATGAGAAAGAGGCACGTATAGTGACTCTTTTGGAGCATCAACTTAAATTGCTTTGGGAGCCTATAAGGATCAGAAAGTTTAAATATTTATTAAAAAAACAGCAGTAATGAACATGGAAAGTAAATGCTGAACAGTGATTCAAACCTGCTTCTGTCTCCAAGACTGATATAATTAACCACTCCCTCCACATCACGGCCAAATATCATCACTCCGTTCTGCACTTTGCAGCCAAAAGAAAATTCTTCAAGTGCAGATCTGACACTGTCACCTCCGTTAAAACTACTGCCCCGAGGAAAGGCCCAAACCCCTCATCAGACCATTCAAGACCTTTGATGATCTGGTCTCTGAGCTCCAGAATGTAGAAATAATCCTTTCCGTTCCCTGAATAAAACAGCACTTTCTCACTTCCAGGCCTTGGCAAATTGTGTTTTCTGTACCCAAAACTATTTTGCTTTTTCCTTCTTAAAAGCAAGTTACAAAATCACACAATAGCAAGTTATAACCAATTTCCTGAGAGAATAACAACACTGGATTCCATTCTTAAACACTCTGGTAGACACTATGTTAATGTCTTCATATGCGTTAGTTACATCTAACATTTGTAATGGCCAGAGTTGTGTTCCACCATTGCTAGTGTTACTTCCATTGGAGTCTGTGTGAACACAACCCTGTGGGGTTGTGCAGTGTGCACAGTGCCCTAGCAACAACCTTAGGTAGTATTTATAATTGGCCCATTTTAGAGGTGGGATAACAGAGACTTAGACAGATTGAATACTTTTTGAAAGCCACACAGATAGTAAACTCCTGAACTAAGATGCAAACTCCGGTCTCCTTCTAAGACTGAGAGATTAACCCCTTCATTATATCATCCCTGACAGAGAGCAAAGTAATCTTTGAGGACTACTGGGTTTGGGCTCAGACTAGCCCCCTGAAAATCCTCTTGGCCTCCATGCAGAGTATTATTTAGCAAACATCTTGTGGAAAGCAAACGTCTGGCTTTTTTTACAGCTCAGAGACTCAAACAGACAAGCATCAGTAACTGTGGTATAGCACGTGGGCTGGCATGTTCCTAGAGATAGCTATCCCTTTCCCTCTCTGGCCTTTTAGCAATTGCCTGGCAACCTCTTCCCGCATGCCCAGTCACGGCAATCCCTTAGGTCAGCCAAGAAAAAGCCCTGCCCTTTATCCCTTCCATAAGCCATGTCTCTCAATATGTTCTTGGCCAAAAGTGTAAAGGTAGACGGCTCAGTAAAAATCCATGATCACTATCAGAGAAAAAGGATGGGCTTCTGCTATTAACTAAAAGCATCATATTTATATTCAAAAGATGGCACCCTTATAATTTATGAAGTCAGTGGACACAAAACACTGCTGCAGCTTATTGACCTTGAAGCAACTGGTTTAAACTTCAGTCTCTTTTTAAAATTTAAATTAATATAAAATCAAAATGCTTATGAAGATGTGGGGTAGGAATTATGGAAGTGTGAGTCCTTCATGCATTTTTCTCCCTCCTTTCAGGATCTTCTTTCCTATCGTCAGACTTGAATATGTATTTCTAATAATGTTAAGCAGGAAGGAAAAAAGAGAGGGTGCAGAGCTGGTTTGCTGCCTCACTTTCTTTTCTTCCTTCCTTTTTTTCTTTCTTTCTTTTTTTTTTTTTTTTTACAGAGTTTCACTATGTAGCCCTCAGTAGAGTGCCATGGTGTCACAGCTCACAGCAACCTCAAACTCTTGGGCTTAAGTGATTCTCTTGCCTCTGCCTCCCAAATAGCTGGGACTACAGGCGCTCAGTATAATGCCCAGCTATTTTTTTTTGTTGCCCTTGCTATGTTGGCCTGGGCCGGGTTCGAACCCGCCACCCTCGGTGTATATGGCTGGCACCATAACCACTGTGCTACGGGCACTAAGCCTGCCTGGCTTTCTTATATTCTGTCTTGACTTACTGATACAAGGGGGAACACTGGATTTTATGGTGGATTCCCATCACCTCTTTATCTACGGCCAGCGCTCTCTTTGGAATATCCATGGAATCATCTAAATGAGACTTCAGCATAGTAAATACCAAGAATGCATAAGTTATTTTCTTCTGCTCACTATTTAAAAAAAAAAACAAAAACAGCCTCATCACCTACAGATTACAGGCCTGAATGGCACTGACACATGATGGTAAAAAAATATCCAGCTGTGAGTAATCCAGCCACACCAGTGAAGGGAGAGGTCAGAGCCACAAGGAGTAGAAACACTTGTTTGCGAGGCAGATCTTTGCCAAATTCCCTTTGTAAAGGCTGAGGAGGAACCTTTGCAGAGAAGAGGTGTAAAGAGTAGTTAGGCAGCCGAGTACCTATTCCCTGCAGGAAGCTGTAGCCAGTTTTGACTACCAAGGAGGACCTGACTCAGAGAAAAGGAATATGCTGGCATTCCCACCAACCCAGAATTCAGGATGAATGGCTTAATAGCATCTGTTGATTGGCAACTGGGGTTATTACAAGGAACTCCTTGACTCACTTTTAGGACCAGGAATTCTTTTCTATGTAATTCTTGCTGACTGAAAGCCTTAAAGCTAAGCAATTAATCTATTTTTAAGGCAACATAAAAGCAACCATAAATCCCTCTGCAGTACCAAGACAAACACTTCCAAATGCTTCTAGTCAAAAAGAAGATGACACAAGACGAAGACTTTTCTCATTTGTCCCGTCCTAGAAGAATGAAAATGACGGCCCTGGCTCTCAACCTCAGGCTACCAGACTGCAGCCGGATTTCAGGAAGGAACTTAGTTTACGCAGAGATTCTCAGTATGCCCCCTCCCCGCAAAGAGAGTCTCCTATCTTCTGTGTGGTAAATCGGGACAGATCCTAAAGAGTCCAGGCTGGGAGAAGTCATGTGAGGGGCTCAGGCCCTTCTCCCTAAACATACAAAACTCGTATGTCAGGATCCTGTCCCAAGTCAAAAGACATCCACCTAAATAGTTCAGCAAAGGAAAACAGGAGTGGTCAGGGTCAGGCAATGTGGCCAAAAAAAAGAAAAAAGGATTGAGGACATCGGATAATGAAGAAGTGGTTAAAAAGCTATGAGATGTACCCTTTGGTCCTTTGCTCTCTTTTATTTTTCTACATAGGTCTTATACTTTTTCTATGCTGTGTCATTTATTCAGTGGTTCTGATGATTGTCTTTCTGTTTCTAAAAGATGTAAACTCTACAAGGGGTAGGAATTTTCTTTCTTTTTTTACCCATACGTTCCCAGTTCCTGGAGCAGAGCCTGGCACACAGAAGAGGCACAGCATATGCTTCCCGAATGAATCAAATAATTATCTCAAGGTCCTGTGCGATTCACCAGATCCCTGGTGGTGAATCAGAATATGGGAATTGGGCCTGGGCATCTGCACTTAAAAATGCTTTCTTTGTGAAATGGTTGCTACCAAACGTGAGCAGAGAAAATCAAGATCAGTGGTAGCTGGGGGAAAAGATATATGTGAGTCAGGCTGATAAATAAAGAATTTTAAGATGGAGAAAATGATCTTCAGAAAAAAGGGAGGACCTGGGGACCTGTCATTTTTCTCAGCACCTGGCTATGGGTTTTCCTACCCAGGTCAGGCTTGCTGATTTTATCTGCTCTGTCAAGAGGGTCCTAAGACTTCGGATATACTCACGAGTGTATATCTTCCCCTTTCAGTAAAATTAAAAAGCATAAAACACCAACCAAAAATCTCCTCCATCATAGAGGCCTACAGAAGGGAAGGAGCACCAAGAATTTAAATTTATATATACTAACTATGCATGCTAACACAGAAATATGGACAGAAGGAAGAAAGGGGAGAAGAGAGAGAGAGGCTTCTAATAGAAAATAAATGAAGAAGACTCTGATAACAGAGGGCTCTGTGTTTGTTCGGTCATTCTAGTCCTCAGATTCATTACGCCAGGACCACAGAGCAGGGCGTGCTGGACCCCACTGGGGCACGGATGGCAGTAAAGACAGAAATCACTGGCTGAGCATTTGTTTTGTCCCAGGTACTAATTACTCTGAGTTCACTATCCCTACCTTTCTGACAATACTGCAAAAAGGGATTGTCGTAGAGGTAAATAAATAGTTATTTTACAAATAAAAAAAAATAAATGGTTCATAAAAGTAACTTGGCTTAAGTCATACAGACTTGAGTGACAGAATCAGGATTTTGACCCAGGTACTTTGTAGTACACCGCAATGATTTCCAAAATGGCAGGACCTTTTTTGTTTATTTTTACTACATAGTAAACAATGCTGTTCTTTGGAGACAAAGAGCTTCATATTTAGTATCTTCCCTCCCATGATGTCCTTCCTTCCCACCTGAAGGAATGTGTCTAAGTTGACTTAGCTCATTAAGGACTTTGTGTGTTTTCCAGTCCTGTCTCAGGCCTCCCCACTCCCCAAGTAACAGTTTTGTAAACACTCATATTCATCATGTAGCAAGGGAAAGACGATCCACGTGGGGGATCATCAGCTGAAGTCTGAGGTCTGAAATCACTCCAAAGCCATGTAACCAACTCAAGGTTTGTCCACTTGGTCAGGAGAAAGGAAAATGGAGAAAGAATCTAGTGGTCAGCAAGCAAAGATGCTCCCGATGGTGCTCATGAACTGACTGCCTTGGGGTCAAGCTTTTCTTTATGTTATTAAATTTAATTTTAAACTGGTAAGTCATCTAAAGTAATACAAGAACAACACATTCATTCATGGTTTCATTAGCCAAGCTTTGCTCAGCTACTCATATGTGCCAGACATTGTGTCACAAAGACAAGTAAGAAATATTTCTAAAGAAGCTTGTATTCTAGTAGGGCATTGGCAGAGTCGAGAAGTGAGAACCATTGGTGGAAGACAGAATTCTTCCATTATTAGAGAATCGCAGAAGAGACTTCTTGGAATTTGAACGGTGGCACTGAACACTCAAATATACCATCTATTCCAAGGTTGATGTGCCTGGGCTCTTGCATTAACACAACTAGGGCTCTAGAGACCTCAGACTATTCAGCCTATGAGCCTGTAATGAAGAAATTTCAAGTATAATGAGTTCCTGCAGTCAGGGCCTTGGAGCAGCTTCCCTGTGATCAGGAATCTTTCATGGTCCTCTTGATGGACAATGGTAACTAGATAAGATAAAAATTTGTTCATCATCAACTAGGAAGAGAAAGAGCAACCATTCTTTGATGTTTGATCTTACACACTGAAGAAGAATGAGGTCCTATGCATGCTTTCATATCCAGGTCACCAGAAAAGATTACCTACCTAAAAATATTTTCTCCACTATTCACCTGACATTTAACTTTGAGAAATGTGTACAGATAGAAAATTTCGAGCCCTCTCTATATTTCTAGTTCTGGTGGGTGCAGACCCTTCGTTTTTTACTCCCTTGGAATAGCCTTTATATGCTAAGCACCATAACAGAAACTACAGTCTCCAAATGACAGTTATTCAAATGACCATGAATACTTAGAAGAATATGAGAAATTCAATAAAAGGAGTGGATTATAAAGACGACAAAAGCTAGAGTGAGAGAACATTCCAGAAGGAACAAATGATGCAAATAGAGGCACAGGGCTGTGCTTCTCCAACTTAACTCACCTAAGAATCATCTGGCAAACTCACTGAAAGGCAGTTAATGGTGCCCTATCATATGTATTGTTGAGGATCCTCTAAATTTGAACTTTAACAAGGACTACAGGTGATTCTGATGTAGGTGCTCTTGGCACCACCCTTTGAGAAGTATGGGGCAGAAAGACATAAGGGGGGGGAACTGAGGAGAGGGGTGGAACTGGCACCAGGTAGAGGCATGTTGAGCAAGCAGGCTGGGTGCAGAGCACCTATATTAGCTGCTTGAAGAAAGGCAATGCCTCTAACACCAGTAACAGGTTGGTGCGAAACGGTCTGCCAGATAGGCTTCACTTCTCACAGACTGAGACTCAAGGAAGGAAGAAAATATGACACCGCTAAGTGGGTGTGTGTCTGGGAGATGGGAGAATGAAGAGAAGCCAAGGAGGGACCCGAATAGGAGGTCGCAGGAGCTCCAAAAGCGGAGAGTGGACTGCTACAAGTAATTGATGAAGCACTTCCTTGATAACACTGTGGCAGGTTAGTTCTGCCTTCTGACGCAGAAACAGGCATGGTTTGCCCGGACACTACTCTGGCAGGTGGCAAGGACTCAGGCTAAACTGACATCGTCAGAGACCTATCCAGTTTCCATCCCTAAGCCCTAAGTAGCAGTAGAAAATATGCAGAAATATGAATCCCAAACTGGAAGGCTCACGTGGTGAGGAAAGCTGTGCTCTTTAAATTACAGCTTCTTTAGAAGGCATCACCTCCTGTCGCGCCTCACTTCAAGTCTAGAGTAAATCTTCGTACTGACTCCTTCTGCTGTCTAGTCTGCCTCTTGTCAGTGGGGATGTTTAATATAGAATCCAGTTGCAAGTTGTGTGATAGGAACATCCAGAATCATTTTTTTTCTTTTTTACAGAAGAAAAAAAAATTTTTTTAACAAGGAAAATGCTGGTTATGTGAGCAGAGGCTGGTAAATTTCATCTGCTTTTTCCCCCCTTGAGTCATGAAGCTTCATCTTCAAGTGGATAGTTTTTCAAGAGAGGAAGGCAACCCTTTCAACTTGAGATGGACAAGTCTTTTACACTTTCCCACATAATCTCAAATTAGAGTCCTTGAAAGAATAAGGTGCTCTGGAGACGAGCAGAAGTAGGAAGTAAAAGAAATATGAAAACAAAAGTCAAGTTGACAGCTGTCTGTGTAAGGTGACCTTCCATCAATATTCTGTGCTACTATTTTCTAAAGTCCAGACACATGCTCAGTGACATGGCTCTAACACCAAGTGTCTAGGTATATGAAACCAATGAATTTTAGAATGGAAGTCAGCCTAGAAAGTAACTAGTCAAATTCTACATTTTGAGGAATAAATGGAGTGTTCATGGCCTATGGGAAATCAAAATCTTTGCAAATTTTGGGGCACAGTTTATAAAGCATACAGTTTCTCTATTAGATAGGTTATCCAGTGAATATCTGAATATGTTCTTTAAACCAAATCTATATACCTGTATTTGAAGAATTATTTAAATATTAAATGCCATGGCTTTAATGTTACTAGCTAGGCTGAAACTACTATATTATTGTCTTTTTATGTCAGCTGAGGATTGTGACAGATGCAGATTCATCTATCACAAGGTAATCCAGAGAGGAGACATTGAAAAACGTAGATAAAATTAAGTCTATGGAAAAATAAATACTATTTAATGATTTAAAAACAAGTGAAGATAATCTCTGTTATTAAGCCTTTGCTTACACAAGGATTGTATTCATCAATATCAGTGAGAAGGAATTCATTCACTCATTCATTCATTCATCCAACAAATACTGAATGTCTGTGGTGTGCCTGGCAATGTAGGAGACATTGCAGCTAGGACCATGAGATAGACTGGATCTCATTCCTCTTGAAATGTATTATCTAATTTGGAAGACAGAGAACAGACGTTAATTTAAATTATTACCAAAAAATCCTAAGTATTAACTATGTAAAATGTTCTGAAGGAAAAACAGCTCTACGAGAGTAACAGAGGACCTGCCCCTTAGGGTATTAGGGAAGGTTCTGCAGAAAAAAATAACTTCTTCACTGAAATTTTTTTTTTTTTGAGACAGAGCCTCAAGCTGTCACCCTGGATAGAGTACCATGGCATCACAGCTCATAGCAACCTCCAATTCCTGGGCTCAAGCGAGTCTCTTGCCTCCGCCTCCCAAGTAGCTGGGACTACAGGCGCCCGCCACAACGCCTGGCCATTTTTTGGTTGCAGCCATCGTTGTGGTTTGGCAGCCCGGGCTGGATTCGAACCTGCAAGCTCAGGTGTATGTGGCTGGTGCTTTAGCCCGTTGAGCCACAGGCGCCAAACCAAGATTCCATCTCTTAAAAAAAAAAAAGGTAGAGGGGAAATTTTAATTATACTATTTTGAAATGAAGGAAATACTATCTAGCAATGAAAACACATAACGTGACTGAACCTCATGAACATAATGCTGAGTGAAAGATTCCTGACACAAAAGACTACAGACTATATAAAACTTTTATTCAGAGTTCAAAGATGGTAGCAATGTTCTACTTCTTGAAAATTTTTGAGTTGTGGTTATTTTTTTGCTTTATGATAAATTATTGATTTGTGAATGTTTATATTTTTCTGTATGTATATAATAGTCTGTAATAACCAGGTTTAAAACCATATTCAGTAAGGAATATGAAGATAGGTTTGAGAAGAGAAAATAACTGGCATGTAAAATAACAAAATTGCTTCCTTTTCTAGTAGTATGGAGGATTAAGTACCCTGGCAAAAATCTCCTTTTGAAAAATAAAAAATACTGAATAAGTTTTGGGTGATCCAAAGACAGGAATCTAAAGTAATCTTAGACTGACACTGCCACTGGGCACCTGACAAAGGCAAAAACAAATCCTCTCTGGGCTTGGCGCCTGTGACTCAATGGGCTAAGGCACCAGGCACGCACACCTCAGCTGGCAGGTTTCAATCCAGCCAGGCCCGCCAAACAACGACGGCTGCAACCAAAAAATGGTCGGGCGTTGTGGCGGGCGCCTGCAGTCCCAGCTACTTGGGAGGTGGAGGCAAGAGACTCGCTTGAGCCCAGGAATTAGAGATTGCTGTGAGCTGTGATGCCACAGCACTCTATCCAGGGTAACAGCTTGAGACTCTGTCTCAAAAAAACAAATCCTCTCTGAAGAAACCAATTATATTAAAACCTCAAGACAAGAGCTTTTTTTTTTTGGCTAAAAATATGAAATTTGAATTTTTAAGCGTATCTGAATTATATGGCTGTATAAGCATATAAAATGAAAGAAATTATCCCTAATAGCCACTAGGGCTATACCCACCCATTACCATTTCATACTTTTTAGGTTAAGACATGAGCTTAGAGTCAAATTTATAAAATATGGCCAGGCACAGTGGCTCATGCCTGTAGTGCTAGTACTCTGGGAGAGACCAAGGAGGGAAGATTGCTGTAGTGCTAGTACTCTGGGAGAGGCCAGGAGTTGAAGACCAGCTTGGGCAAAATAAAAAATTTCCATAAAAATTTAAAAAATTAGCTGGGTATAGTGGGGCTATTTCTAGCCTCTTAGGATGCTGACAGGCAGATGGATCATTTGAGCTCAGATCAAGGGTGCAGTGAGCTATGATCATGCCACCGCATTCCAGTGTGACTATCAGAAAAGCCAGACTTTGTCTCCAAAAAGCAAAACAAAATAAAAACCAAATTTATAACATGTATAGGAAAAAATGTCACCATAGGAGCCAGCAGAAATTATAGAGTAAGATTCCCAAGAACTTTAAACATCAGAAATCATGATCACTCAAAGAAGCCATGTTTATTATGTTTAAATAAAAAAAATTTAAATAAATAAAGGATTAAAAATCCAAAGAGTAAAATGCTAGAAAAATGACCAAGAGAATTAAAATCTAAAATATATAACTAAAGTGAAGAACACAGTAGATGGCTTAAAAGTAGATTGCATCCTACTGAAAAGAGAATTTGTGAGTTAGAAGACAACTCTGAAAAAATCATCTGATATACCTCAGAGACAAAGAGGTATGATCAAGAGACCCACAGGACAGGGGAGGAGACAAGTCAGGGGCTGGCAGAGGACGGAATGGGAGTTGCTTTTTAAGGGGGACAGAGTTTCAGTTTGGCAAGATAAAAAAGTTCTAGAGATAGAGGGTAGTCACGGTTGCACAATACACAATAATGTGAATTTACTTAATACCACTAAATTGTACCCTTAAAAATGATCAAAATGACAACTTTTATGTTATATGTATTTTTCCACCCCCAAAAGAGAAAAAAGGCATATGCTATACTTACACATTCAAATCATAATAATTCTTCAAATGTATTATTTCTTCAATATATCCATTTGCTACATCTGGAAATCTTGCTTCCTAGAAAGGATTAAGGATTAAATACATTATTTATATTTCATTACTACAATGGCTTCACATGGCAACAAAAGCCAGATAGCAAAAAGTACACAAAATGACTAAAGATTAGAAAAGGACCATAAAGCAGGTTTATGTGTGGTTTAAAATTCAATACTACATTCCTAGATTCATATCACTAAATGGAAGATCAAATCCAGAAAGGTGAAATCATCTGGTCTTCTGCTCCCATTTTATAGATACATTCTTCATTCTTTCAACAAATACTGAACATCTCAGACCATGGAAAGGGAGTCCAAACTCAAACAAGGTACAACAGCAGCATAAAACCTAGTGAGCCAGATGAAAACACCTGGGTGAAATAGAGTTAATGAACTTACTCAGAGGCAAACACTAAGCCCTGCATTATTCTCTCCACCCAACAGAGCTTTGTATGATCATTTTGTTTTGTTTTGTTTTTTGTGGTTTCCAAAGAGGCAGTTCTTAACCCCATGTAGTTGCTGAGGCTAAAATGTGACTGATGTCACTGGAAACTGTTTTTAATTTAACTGTAAGACATTTAAATGTAAATAGCCACATGGAGCTACTGACTACCATTTTAGACAGCACAAGTCTAGGTAATCCAATAAACTTATTGTATAGGTTTCTTTTTTTTTTTTTGAGACAGAGCCTCAAGCTATCACCCTGGATAGAGTGCTGTGGCATCACAACTCACAGCAACCTCCAATTCCTGGACTCAAGCGAGTCTCTTGCCTCCGCCTCCCAAGTAGCTGGGACTACAGGTGCCCGCCACAACGCTTGGCCACTTTTTGGTTGCAGCCATCATTGTTGTTTGGCGGCCCGGGCTGGATTCGAACCCGCCAGCTCAGGTGTACGTGGCTGGCGCCTTAGCCTGTTGAGCCACAGGCACTGAGTCATAGGTTTCTAATTTAGAGTAAACTCAAGGCCTTTGAAAAAATGGTAGAGACTGCAGATATGACAGCACCAGGCTACCATGATATGCAGCTCTAATCTCAGAGGGCTTCCTGGAGGGTTAAGTATAGATTAAGGAACTGCTGATTCCATTTCCATGTCTTCAGAGTTTCTCTTCTATATTCTACACATCAATACACATACACACACACACCTTACAAAAATGAAATGAAGTCCACACACAAACTATTTTTTTGCAATGAAAAAAAAAAAAAACTCACGTAGTTTCTACAATTAGTTAATTGATAAAATAAAACTTACTGTTTCCTTCACTAACAGTGCAATGAGCTCTTGATCTACCTCTGCAGCTTCTTGCCCCCAAATGTTTTCCAAGTTGGGCTCCTGAGATTCTTGCATTGGAAAGGCTGGACCTGGCTCTTCATCATCTATTGCTAATTGTTGGTCTTCAAACTCTCCCAGAGGATGGGCAGGCTGAGGGGAAGAGGGACCAGGAATCCCATCCTGCTGGGGTTCTGGTCTTGGAAAAACTGGCCTTGGAAAAGCTGGCCCTGGAAGATCATGCTGAAACAATAAGGGGACCAGTTCTGCTTCAGGCTGCCGCTCCTGAGGAACAACCTGGTTTGTTATCTCACGGGACTGTTGGTTTAGAGATTGGAAGTAAGGATGGTCTAACCAGCAGTCTTCTTCAATGGCCTGATCATCTACTATAGCAGGTGACTCTTCAGGATTTGATAAAAGTTCTGTCTCTGAGTCTTCAGATGACTGGTTTTGAGTTTCCAAAGGATCACTATCTGGGAAAAGGAGGCTACTTTCTTCTAAGATTATGACTTTCTGCTCTGATCTGGTCTTGACAATGTCATGTACTGCTTGGTTATGACTTGGTCCAGGTTTGGGTTCTCTTTTTGTTTGGTCACTTGGCTTAGTGAATTCAGAGACTCCAGGAGATCCAAGATCCAGAAATTCACCATAGTCATCCTCAGAATCATCCTGTGCCCCAGAATTAAATAATGGGTTGTTACACACTGAAAAATAGCTGCTCTTATCAGATTCAAATGCTGCTCTAGACTTTTTAGGCCTTTCTTCTCCCAATCTTTTCACATCTTGCCACTGGGCAGCTGGTTTGATGAGATTGGGCCGTGATGTCTGAGGTTTATTTGTCTAAGAAAAAATGAAATTTTAATCGTAATAATTCAATTTCTTTCCTATGCTTCTTCCTCCTTATTGAGTTTCTGAGATAGGAGAGGAAAGAAACAAAGTAACACCCTCCCCCTTAACAATACCTGTTCTTCACATTTAACATTGAAATTTGATCAGATTATAGTATCTGTAAGAATCAAAGCAGCCAATCATTGACTAAAGCTTGAGACATAATTTGAATTATACTTTAACCTGAGACCAAACAAAAATAATTGCATAGAAGAGAAAATAATAAAAGAATGATGACACAGCAGAGGAACAAGAAATGTTCAATAAACATAAGAAAAGAATCTAAAACTCATTAATTTAATTATCAGCAAAATGGAAATTAAAACAAGATACTTTTTTCCCTTTGTAAGATTGGAAAACTTATTTTTTTGGGGGGGAGAGACAGATTGTCACTCTGTTGCCTGGACTAGAGTGTCATGGCCTTAGTCTAGCCCACATGTACCTGGGGCTATAGCCACATACCACCAGGACCACTCAATTTTTCTCTTTTTAGTAGAGACAGAGATCTTGTTTTACTTAAGCTAGTCTCAAACTCCTGACCTCAAGCAATCTTCCTGCCTCAACTGGGATTATAGGTGCGAGCCACCATACCTGGCCAAGACTGGAAAACTTAGAAATTGGATAGTATCAAGCATTGGTGAGAATGTGTGAAAACTTTTATACTACCATCAACTATTAGTGAATTTAGAAGAGTAATTTTGTATTATTTACTAAAGCAAAAACCATATATACTTATGTCATTATCATTTTTTCATATCTATTCTACAAACCCTTATGTATCTAAAGAGGGCATATACAAGGATATTCACTATCACATTGCTTGTAGCATAAAAAGAAAAAACAAAAAACTAGAGACATTTAAAAGTTTGTCCTTAAGAGAATGGTTATCTACCAATTGTTCTACAAAATACAAATTTCCCCCACGAAAGAGGTAGCTCCATATGTACTGAAATGGAAAACTCACCAAGAATGCCATTAAATAAAGAAAAGCAAGTTGAAGAATAATACATATGCAGAATGATTCTATTTGTCAAAAAATTAATCAGACACAAAGTAGTTTCTAGAACCATGTATAGGTATATGCGACTACATATAAATTCAAAGAAAAGACCTGGAAAAGCACATGTCACACTGATAAAAACAGTCCCTTTGGGAAATACCTTGTAAGAAAGAGGCTGGTGAATCTCAAGTTTTTGAGTGAGTCCCTGAAGGGCTAACTCACTGAAATACAGGCTATCTGAAAATGTGCTGGACCTCCCAAGACCTGAAACCCAGTGTGGACGGTTCATCTTCTTGAATTTGAGATGGTAGTGTCCTTGCTCTTCTTCAAGAAACTAATGTAGGTCCTCTATAGAGAAGTATAACATCATTTAGGATCTCAAAATTTTCAGATATAGATTCACTTCATTTGAAAATAACTAGATACACAAGAATCTGGTGTGACAATAGAAAAGGAAAACAAGAGAACAGACAACAGAGATAAACCTACAAAGGTTTCAGATAGTGAAATCATTAGACATGAATTCTAAAATAACAATTAGCATATTTAGGGACATAAAAGACCAAGTAGAGAATTTCAATAGAGAAGAATTACATGCAAATTCCAGAATGGAAAAATACAATAACTGAAATTAGGAATTGATGGATGGATATATAGCATTTTAAATATATAAATATAGCTGAAGAGAGAAATTAATAAATTAAAAGCCAGGTCAAAGAATAATAGCCAGAAAAATACATAGACAAAAATGAAAAATATATAATAGAGTACACAAAGAACGCAATGAAAAGGTCTTAAGGCAAAATATAAATATTTCAGTTATAAAGATCTTAATAGGATGAATTAAAAAATCTTGAACAATATAAACCTAGGTATAACATAATAAAACAGCCGAAAACAGACACAAAGAGAAATTCTTAGCAGCAGCAGCACATACTGCCTTCAAAAGAACAAAAAACTGGCTTTTCAGTAGAAAAATAGTATCCAGTAAACATTAAAATAATATCTTCTTAGTGCAAAAGTACCTGCCACACAAATTTTATACTCAATGAAAGCATCCATCAGCAGACCTGCAAAAAAGGAAATTCTGTAAGATAGTCTTTAGGTAGAGGAAAAATAATTTCAGTCTTAAGGCTAGATAGCCAGAAAGAAATTAAGAGCAATAAAAATGACAAATATCTGAATAAGATGACAAATACTGACTTTATAAAACAAACATACGGTAGGTTTAAAAAAATGTATACACAGTGGATGCTTGTAGTTCCAGCTACATGGGAGGCTTCAGGCAGGAGTACTGCTTGAGCACAGGAGCCTGAGTCCAGCCTGGGCAACAGAGTGAGACCCCCATCTCTAAATAAATAAATAAAATTTTAAAAGTACATAGAATTAAAATATATACCAAAAAACAGTACTTAAGTTTGGAGGGATCTACATAGAGTAGAAGTATTTTAAGGTCTTTACTATTAAAAAGGAAGAGATTAAAGCAGTGATTTATATATTTATACTCTCTAATTTATATTCATGCTCTATATTCTTGCTCTAGTAAGGAAGCCTGAACTAGCCATTAAAATAAATCATATAGATTAGACCTGACACCAGATGTAATGAATGACATAAAAAAAAATAAATTAGGTCTCGGTGCCTGTAGCTTGGTGAATAAGGCACAAGCCACATACATAGAAGATGGCATGTTTGAGCCCAGCCCAGGCCTGCTAAACAGTGACAACTGCAACCAAAAAAAAAAAAAAATGGCTAGGAGCTGTGGTCCCAGCTATTCAGGAGGCTGAGGCAAGAGAATCACTTGAGCCCAAGAGTTTGAGGTTGCTATGAGCTGTGACACCATGGCATTCTTTCAGGGCGATAAATAAATAAATTAGACTTCTGCAAAATTAAAAGCTTCTGTGCTTCAAAGGATACCATCAATAAAGTGAAAAAATAACTCACAGAACGAGAAAAAAATATTTGCAAATAAGATATTTGGCAAAGGTATAGTATGTAGAATATATAAACATTCAATATAAAAATATAAATAACCCAATAAAAAAGTAGAAAAAGGACCAGGCACAGTGGCTCACACCTGTAATCCTAGCACTAAGTGAGGCCAAGGTGGGCGGACTGCCTGATTCCACAGGTTCAAGATCATCCTGAGCCAGAGCAAGACCTTGTCTCTAAAAATAGCTGGGTGTTGTGGCAGGTGCCTGTAGTCCCACCTACTCGAAGGCTGAGGCAAGAGAATTGCTTGAGCCCAAGAGGTTACTGTGAGCTATGACGTCACAGCACTCTACTGAAGGCAACAAAGTGAGACTCTGTCTCAGGAAAAAAAAAAAAAAAAAAACTAGAAAAAGATGTGGTACAAACATTTCTTCAGAGAATATATAAAAAATCCAAAGATATAAAAATTTGCCAATAAATATATGAATAGTGCTCAATATCATGGCCACAGGGAAATGTCAAAACCACAATGGGATACTACTTCAGACCACCACTATAATCAAAAAAGACAAATAACAGGGCAGCGCCTGAGGCTCAAAGGAGTAGGGCACTGGCCCCATGGCCCCATATGCCGTAGGTGGCAGGTTCAAATTCAGCTCTGGCCAAAAACTGCAAAAAAAAAAGACAAAAAATAACAAATGTTGGTAAGAATACAAAGAAATTAGAACCATTTGGTAAGGTTTGGTAAGGGCTAAAACACAGTTACCACATAATCCAGGAAACCCGCTCTTCGCCAGCGGTTCTCAACCTTCCTAATGCCATGACCCTTTAATACAGTTCCTCACGTTGTGGTGACCCCCAGACATAAAGTTATTTTCATTGCTACTTCGTAAGTGTAATTTTGCTACTGTTATAAATCGTAGTGTAAATATCTGATATGCAAGATGATCTTAGATGACCCTTTAAAAGGGTCATTCAATCCCCAAAGGGGTCATGACCCACAGGTTGAGAATTGCTGGTCTATACCAATAGAAATAAAAACACATGTCCACACAAAAACCTGCACATGAATGTTTACAGCAGCATTATCCATTATAGCCCCCAAACAGAAACAACCCAAATGGCCATCAACTGATGAGTAGGTAAACAAAAAGGAACTAAATGTTGATTTACACTATATCACCGATGAACTTTGAAAAGGATAGGCTAAATTAAAGAAGCTGATACAAAGTACCATATTTTGTATGATTCTATTTTACTTTTTTTTGAGACAGAGCCTCAAGCTGTCACCCTGGATAGAGTGCTATCGCATCACAGCTCACAGCAACCTCCAATTCCAGGGCTCTAGCGAGTCTCCTGCCTCCACCTTCCAAGTACCTGGGACTATAGGCACCCGCCACAACGCCTGGCCATTTTTTGGTTGCAGCTGGCATTGTTGTTTGGTGGGCCGGGCTGGATTCGAACCTGCCAGCTCATACGGCTTGGCACCGTTGAGCCATAGGCGCCAAGCCATATGATTCTATTTTATATAAAGGATTGAAAATTATGGAAAGTGATGGGTAAGAGATGTAGGATTTTTTCATGGAATAATGAAAATGTTCTAAAATTAACTGTGGTGATGGATGCAAACTCTGTGAATAAACTAAAAGCCACTGAGCTGTATGCTTTAAACGAGATGAACTGTGAATGAACTACACTGCAAAAAAGTTGTTTTAAAAAAAGAATGAGGGCGGCGCCTGTGGCTCATTGAGTAGGGTGCCGGCCCCAAATGCCGAAGGTGGCAGGTTCAAACCCGGCCTCTGCTGAACTGCAAAACAGAAGAATAGCCAGGCGTTGTGGCAGGCAGTTGTAGTCCCAACTACTTGGGAGGCTGAGGCAAGAGATTCGCCTAAGCCCAGGAGTTGGAGGTTGCTGTGAGCTGTGTGATGCCAGGGCACTCTACTGAGGGCGATAAAGTGAGACTCTGTCCCTACCAAAAAAAAAAAAAAGAATGAAGTACTGATACATGTTGCAACATGGATGAGCCTTGAAAATATACTAAGTAAAAGAAGTCAGTCATAAAAAACTACAAATTGTATGATTCTATTTATGTAAAATATCTGCAATAGGCAACTC
>CAUYON010096726.1:0-29015 GCA_963573935.1 Arctocebus calabarensis
AAGGATGGTCATCCAAATGTCTGGCAAATGGAAATCAGAAAAAGGCAGGTGTTGATATTTTATTTGCAGATACAAAAGTTTTTTTTGTTTGTTTGTTTGTTTTTGAGGCAGAGCCTCAAGCTGTCACCCTGGACAGAGTGCCATAGCATCATACCTCACGGCAACCTCCAATTCCTAGGCTAAAGTGAGTCTCCTGCCTCTGCCTCCCAAGTAGCTGGGACTACAGGCGCCTGCCACAACGCCTGGCCATTTTTTTTTTCTTTTTTTGGTTATAGCCGTCATTGTTGTTTGGCGGGCCCGGGCTGGATTTGAACCCGCCAGCTTTAGCCCATTGAGCTACAGGCGCCAAGCAACTTTTTCATCCTTTGTTTTTTTTTTTTTGAGTCAGAGTCTTACTTTGTCACCCTCGGTAGAGTGGCATGATATCATAGCTCACAGCAACCTTTAAATCTTGGGCTCAAGGGATTTTCTGGCCTCAACCTCCCAAGTAACTGGGACTACAGGCTCCCACTACAATGCCCAGCTAGTTTTAGAGGTCAGGATCTCACTCTGGCTCAGACTGGTCTCCAACCTCTGAGCTCAGGCAATACACCTGCCTTGGCCTCCCAGAGTGCTAGGATTACAGGTGTGAGCCACCGAGCCCAGCTCCTGAAAGTTTCATCTTTATACTGGTGAATCCTTACCCGTACTCCATCCACTAACAGGGCTCTAAGAAAGTTGCCCTACAAATTCAGACTTATTTTTTGTCTCCTGTGTTCAATTACCTACCTTGTGAAAGAACCCAGTATTAGTCTCAATGTTTCATGGTAACACGCAGAATAAGAACCGAGAAGGACACTCACTTAAGAACTGAGAAGGAAACTTCCATGAGTAATGTTCACTTCTTAACTCAAAACACAGTAAATCCTCCCTTTTGGGGGGGGGGGGCTGTTTTTGGCTGGGGCTGGGTTTGAACCCGCCACCTCCCGCATATGGGGCCGGGGCCCTACTCGAGGAGCCACAGGCGCCGCCCAGTAAATCCTCCCCTAACATCATCAATAGGTTCTTGGAAACTTCAACTTTGGTTAAAACAGCATGAAAGGCTCGGCACCTGCAGCTCAAACAGCTAAGGCGCCAGCCACATACACCAGAGCTGACGGGTTCAAATCTAGCCAGGGCCTGCCAAACAATGAAAACTACAACCAAAAAATAGCCAGGCGCTGTGACAGGCGCCTATGGTCCCAACTACTTGGGAGGCTGAGACAAGAGAATTGCTTCAGCCCTCAAGTTGGAGATTGCTGTGAGCTGTGATGCTACAACACTCTACCAGGGCGACAGCTTTAGGCTCTGTCTCAAAAAAAAAAAAAAAAAAAAAAAAATTAAAACAGAATAGCTAGGCACTGTGGCGGGTGCCTGTAGTCCCAGCTACTTGGGAGGTGGAAGCAGGAGAATCGCCTGAGCCCAGGAGTTGGAGGTTGCTGTTAGCTGTGATGCCACGGCACACTACCCAGGGTGATAGCTTGAGGCTCTGTATCAGAAAAAAAAAAAACAGCATGAAAACTGCCAGGCGAAGTGGCTCATGCCTATAATCTCAGCACTCTGGGAGGACGAGGCGGGTGGACTGCTTGAGTTCAGGAGTTCAAGACCAGCCTGAGTTAGGATGCCATAGCACTCTACCTAGGGGGACAAAGTGAGACTGTCTCAAAAAAAAATGAAACCAATTTTACCATAAGCTAATTGATATAAAAAAGAGTTAAGTTCCTACAGCATATTTCTGGCCCGAAAAAAATTATCAAAAAAATTTTTTTTTCTTTTTTGAGACAGAATCTCAAGCTGTCTCCCTGGGTAGAATGTCGTGGCTTCACAGCTCAGAGCAACCTTCAACCTGCAACTTGGGCTCAAGTGATCCTTTTGCCTCAGTTTTTTTATTTTTAGTAGCGATAGGGTTTTGCTTTTGCTCAGGCTGGTCTCAAACTCGTGAGCTCAAGATATCCACCTGCTTTGGCCTCCAAGAGTGCTAGGATTACAGGCGTGAGCCACTGCTCCTGGTCAATCACCAAACTTCTTAATAAATAACAAAATGTTTCTAATAGTAAACACTGAAATATATATACATTTAAGGAAGATTAATAAAAACAAATAAGATAATAGTTTCTCCACGTGAGGAGTGGCGAGAGCCTATGCCAGCAACTCAGTGCACAAAGGCAGGAACTCACCCTGGACAGGACTCCAATCTCATAGCAGGGTGCACTCACACACACACATTACAGTCACAAAGTCAGGGGTTACTTCAACGCACCAATGAACCCAACATGCACATCTCTGGGATGTGGGAGGAAGCCAGAGTACCCGGAGAAAACCCACGCATTCATGGGGAGAATGTGCAAACTTCACACAGACAGCATCCCTGGCAAGAAAGCAATTTTTCTCTCATCAACGTTCTAGCAACACGTTATTCAAGGATCTGCTGTAATCTGTATATAAATGGCCTTTCTGGCTGAATCTTAAAAGAAAGCAACTTATTCTGAAAAAACTATATTTAGGTAACAATTCCAAATGCTGAAAAGTTTAAGCTTAAAGGAAAGCAGTAAGCATTTTAAAAATATATTTTATGTCTTTTCCTAGACACAAATTGGGGTTTTCATAATTAATTTTTTTTTTTTTTTTTTTGTGGAGACAGAGTCTCACTCTATCGCCCTCGGTGGAGTGCTGTAGAGTCACAGCTCACAGCAACCTCCAGCTCTTGGGCTCAAGCGATTCTCTTGCCTCAGCCTCCCAAGTAGCTGGGACTACAGGTGCCCGCCACAGCGCCCTGCTAATTTTTGATGCAGTTCGGCCGGGGTCGGGTTTTAACCCTCAGCCCTTGGTATATGGGGTTGGCGCCCTACTTGCTGAGCCACAGGCGCCACCCATTTTTTATTTATTTTTTTGAGACAGAGTCTCACTTTTTTGTCCTCGGTAGAGTGCTGTGACATCACAGCTCACAGCAAACTCCAACTCCTGAGCTTAAGCGATTCTCTTGCCTCAGCCTCCCAAGCAGCTGGGACTACAGGCGCCCGCCACAATGCCTGGCTATTGTTTTGGTTGTTGCAGTTTGGCCAAGGCCGGGTTTGAACTTGCCACCTTCGGTATATGGGGCTGGCACCCTACTCACTGAGCCAGAGGCACCGCCCTTCCTTTCCTTTATTAAAGCTCTTGATGCATTTTATTCCAGAGATGAATGGATTGGTTCCAGGAGAGGGAGGGAAGGCATCTTAATACATCTGTAATGATCTCTGACAGTATGACATGGAGCTCTGAGTTTTACAGCAATAGTCAAAATTACAGTAATTAGAGAAAATATCTACATCTTTATAAACAGAGTGTTAACTGATTCAAAAGGAACTAAATGAGAGCCTACATAAAGAAGTGCACATTTGCCACTGGGTATTAAACATTAATTAAAGTCAGTAGGTAATAGTCAAATTGCCTCTCTACTTCAGTCACTTGGCAGGGCACAGAAATTGAAAAGCCTTTAAAACCTGCTGACTGAGCTGCTGCCTGTGACCTTCCAAATGGCTTCTTTAAATTTATGGTCGAGTTTGCTGCTGAATCTTACTTCCGACTAAAGACTTTGTTAAGATCTTGTTGCAGAAATTCAGAGATTAAAACTTTCAAGTGAATAGATTAAGATTTTAGAATTAAATACCTTATTTTAAAAAGGTATTTTAGATGCTTTTTATTATAAAGCTAAAAGAAACCATATAAGAAATATAGCATGGTCCCAACCATGAGATAAAATATGCAGAGGGAAAATGTATTTGCAAACTACCCATCTGACAAAGGATAAAAAGTAGAATATAGAAAGAGCTCAAAAAACTCAATAGAAAAGAATTTCAAATAATCTGGGTTAAAAACAGGCAAAAGACTTGAATAGGTATTTCCCAAAAGAAGACAAAGGGTCAACTGCTATATGAAAAAATGCTCACCTTTATTAGTTATCAGAAAAATGCAAATTAAAACTACCATGAGATATCATCTCACTTCAGATAAATGCCTTTTAAACAAAGGATAGGCAATGAGAAATGCTGGCAAGGATGTGGGAAAAGGGGAGCCCTCGTACTTTGTGGGATGTAAATTAGTACAGCCACTCTGGAAAATGATGTGGAGGTTCCTCAAAAAACTAAAAATAGAACTCCCATGTGACCTAGTAATCCCACAGCGAGGTCTATATCCTAAAGAAAGGAAATCAGTGTTTCAAAAAAACAAACAAAAAAAAAAAAATTTGCACTCCCAAGTCGCTATTGCAGCACTGTTCATAATACCCCACATTCGGTATCAATCCACATTTCCTTCAATGAATAAATGTGGTATGTGTACACAATAGAATATTATTCAGCTATAAAGAAGAATGAAATCCCATCATTTGCAATAACATAGATGGAACTGGAGCGTATTATGTTAAGTAAAATAAACCAAGCACATGAAAACAAGTTTCACATGTTCTCACTCATATGGGAGAGCTAAATACTGAAACACTTGATCTCCCAGAGACCGACAATAGAATGATGGCTACCAGAGACTGATGACGGTAGCAGGGAGGGGCAGAGGTAAAGTGGGGATGGTTTTTTAATAAATGACTGTCATTACATTCAGTTGCTATTTCAATATACAATTACTCTTAAAAATTAATATGTCTCTGTGGCTTTGATATAATATCAAACCTCTGATCCAATAACAAACAAGACACACTTCTGGAGATCTGACAATTGCTTTCATTCTGAGTTTATAACTGGCCTATTTTGGTAAGGCGGGTCATAGAAATGTCTGATTTGGTCAGATGAATCTCCTTGGGGGCTGCCGCTCAGAACTCCTTACATTGATTCTGAAAGGATTTGTACCTAACTCCTTGCTTTCAAAATCCAGTGTTTCTTCCACTGCTCCATACTGCGTGTGACAGGCCTGGGTAGCACAGGTTCAGCCAGGTGGGCTTGTGTTAGGCCTGGACGGGGCCACCCACCATGCACATATGGGTAAGGGGACTTGGGGCATTATTCTTCTCACCATTTGGACTGATTTTACCTGCTCTTCCCAGCAAGCTAGGAGCTCCCTGATGGAGAAAGACAGAGAGAGACAGAGAGAGAGAGAGAGAGAGAGAGATTCCTCAGAGGAATAACAAAGTGTCTCAACATGTCTTAGTAGGTACTTACTACCTTGAGTTTGTCAAATGACCTGAGTTGAAAGTGAAAGGAGCAACAGAATCAAAAAGCTAGAAACCTCAGACCTTCTAAGTAACTCTGGGCTCTCCTGTTCTCATCAGGTCAAGTGAAAAATGCACATGTGTGAAAGAGGGACTAGTTTTTTTAGCCTCAGAATGAAATTATAAAGAGGGGCGTAGTCTTTTTAACCTCAGAATGAAATTATGTGCTGCCTGAGCTGCTGACTGGCAATTTGCTCTGAAACTCTTGAGGGAAAATGTCCCAGGCAAGTCACAGTTCAGATGACAACATATGTAGATTTACTGCATAGGGTACTGGTTCCTAGGGATACCGTACAGAGCAAGGCACAGGCTCTACTTTTAATGAGCCTGAAGTTTAGGCAGGTGACAGTCTCATCACAAGTAATAGTGATGTCAAGTGTCACTGCAATTAGGGGTGCGCTTACCAGACTCAGCGACAGCCCAGAGGAGGGTGTGTCTGGTCAGGAAACGCTTCACAGAGCAGACAAAACTCCACCTCATCCCAAACAGACATCATCAGACAAGTCATTAGTGTTGAAGCCGTGCTTTTTTACACACCTAAAAAAAATGTTGCTAGGATTCCTGTTGTTGAGGCACAGTTGATTAATGACATAAATTGCAGTACAAATGTAACAAGTTTAAATCTTGCCTTAATTAAGATGTTAAATCCCATTTCTTTATTTTTTTAAAGTCAATATATCTGGCACTAGGCTACCTTTGCACCGGGCCACAGGAAATTCATTCTCACTTGTGATTATTGGGATTTCCGTACGATCATAGTATATTAAGGAGGCCTTTGGGGTGCTGGTCTATACTGGTTAGTTAGCTCTGAGTTACCAGGGACTCTGCTGCTTCACAGTCCCATTAGGGCACAGACATCTCTGCCGAGGCTTGGAGCAGCAGGGTCCAAGGTCCAGCCAATTTGGTGCAAGATCTTGCCATATATTCATATGTCCCCATTAATGGAAAGACCACCCATCTTGTTCCTTTTGTGTATGTGTGACAGGGTCTGGCTGTGTTGCCCAGAGTAGGGTGCAGTGGCACAATCACAGCTCACTGGCCTGGAGCTCCTGGGTCAAGCGATCCTCCTGCCTCAGCCTCCCCAGCATCTGGGACTACAGGTGCTCTTTGCTAATTTGGGATAATATACTCCTCCTCTCTCCCTCTCATCCCTTAATGACCCCAATCTTCTTTTTCTGCCCCTCTAGGTTTCTGGATATAGTCACTTTAAGGTATATAAGCTTTGATAAAAGACAAGTGCTATGGTATGAATCTTTGTGTCTTTCCAAAATTCATGTTGAGATCCCAGCCCCCAAGGAATGACATTAGGAGGTGGGGGCCTTTTGGAGGTGATAGGTCATCAAGGTGGATTCTTATGAATGGGATTATCACCCTTATAAAAGAGATCCAAGGAGCTCTCTTGCTCTTTCTGCCCTGTGAGGACTCCAAGAGAAGATAGCAATCTAGCAAACAGGAGGGGCCCTCTCCAGACACTGAGTCTGCCGGTGCCTTGACCTTGGACTCCAAACTTCAGAACGTAAGAAATAAATGTGTGGTTTATAAACCGCCCAGTCTGTAGTAGTTTGTTGTAGCAGCACAAAAAGACTAAGATAGTAAGAAAAGTCAGTAACTTTAAGTGGCTTCAGCTGTTTTCCTTGGATGTCATCCTGGGATTAGTAAAGGACACTGAGGTTTGGCTACTTGCCTGGGGTTAAAATGGAACGGAGTAGGTAAGGGATGGAATACACACACACCCCTCTGAAAATAAGATCCTGCCATATAAGCAACAAGATTCTTAGGAAATTCACCTTCACAAAAGCTGCCACGACCCCTGCTCATAGTGCAAGCAGCTACACCATCACGTGAGAGGGTCAGCTCAGGAACAGAGGTCATAACGAGGTGAAAAGAAGCCAAGGGGTCTTTGTAGAAAGAATGCTAAATTGGGAGTCAAGACTCTCTCAATTTCTTACTAAACTTACTGTGTGACCTGGGGCAAGTGACTTTAATCTCTGTGGGCCTCAGCTTCCCCAGAAGCAAAAGAAGTGGCACTGAGGCTTTGATATGAAACATCCTGTAATTCTCAATATTGGTAACTGGTTTGGTATACAGGAGTGGACCTGCCAGGCCAAAAAATACAGTACCACCCATTTTACCCATAGGCTAGTGGATACAAACCAGAGTTAAGTTCCTTTACAAAGCACCTTAATAATCACCAGACTATGGTCTCTAGTATGTGAACATTTAAATTTTATCATTTGACTAAACAGGTGCAGGGGACAGTGGGATGACAATGCCAACTGGGCGTCTGGAGACCCTAAGAGTGAATGCAGTGTGTCTGCACAGGGTGCGTGTGGCAGGTGTCAAAACTGTCTCAGCTCACCGATGGCCGTGCACCTTCCTACCATGGTTCATTTGGAGATATCTTCACCATATGCTCCTGCTTCATGTTCAGCTGCGCAGGCAATTTTTGCAATTAAGGTGAGAAGTGCTAGACATGGAGAGCTTATGGGTGAATCGTTGTATGGCTGTGCTGCAGAGCTCACGCTGTGGGTGAGCTGTGTGAGGCTGGAGCGAGCCGATCAGCCCCGCATGGCAAGGTGAGGCACGGCCCTTGTTAAATCCATCTGCAGGTCTTCTATTTTAGGGAAGCTGCCATGTGAGCAGTGACAATATTTCACTCCACAAATGGCCCATAAGACAGTAAAGATGTCATGTATTCTAAAGGAATTGACTTAATGATTCTCTTCACTTAAGGAGGAATTGCTGATAAAATTCATCCTTTAAATGACTCCAAAGGACAGATTCCTGAACAGGCACAAATTCAGGCAAAACATGCCAATGTACAGTAAGTCCCCACTTAGGCCCATCTGTAGGTTCTTGGAAACTTCAATATTAAGTGAAATGATATGCAATGAAACCCATTTTACCCATAGGCTAGTGGATACAAACCAGAGTTAAGTTCCTATGACATATTTCTGGTTACAAAAATATCACCGAACTTCTAAACAAAGACCCTGACACTTCTAATGTTAAACATTGAAATAAATATGAGTTATACATACACTTAAGAAAGATGAATAAAAACAAGTGAGATCATTATTTATCCCATTATTCCAGTTGAGCGTCATAGGTGGCTAGCCCACAGCTCACAGTCCCAGGATCCAGTCACAGGGCCATCCCCACACTCACTCAGCATGGAACAATGCAGACATGCCAGTTCACCTAACGTGCGCAGCTTGGGGATGTGAGCTGAGACTGGAGTCTCCAGAGGAAACGTGTGGACACGGGGAGAGCATGCAAACGCTATGCAGACGATCATCCTGGTTGAGATTAGATTTTTTTTTTATTTTTTGGCTGGGGCCAGGTTTGAACCCATCACCTCCGGTATATGGGACCAGCGCCCGACTCCTCTGAGCCACAGACGCCACCTGGGATTAGACATTTTTCCCTCATCAACATTATAAAAACCTCACATTATTTAAGGTCCTAGTGTACAGCCTTTTTCCACCCATATATCTCCATCATGCCTCTAAGCCCCAACCCTGGGCCCTCTTGGCCTTTGGAAAAAGCCCATGGTGCTCTTCTTTCCTAAGTAAAGAGGCTACCAGGTCACCTGCTCTGTAAGGAAGAAATAGCATACTCTGACAAAGACTCAATGACAGAGCCTGAGCATCATTAACTTCGGGTTCGGCGAGAAGGGAACCGATTCAAAGTCATCAAAATGGGAGCTTCTAATAATGTTCCCCACCACAAACTGAAATGAATGTATAAAATTGAATAGTGGACCGGATCTTTTGGATATAACCCTGGAATCCTCTCTGTTTTCTGGACAGAACATTTTCAATCATTGACAGTGTATAACCATCAGCAAAAGCAAAGACCTTCACCCACTGATTTGTAGGGAAAAAATCCCTTTGCAGCATTTTTCCCTTTTATTCAGCTTCTTACATTGTCAGTTGCCAGCAGCTAAGTTATAGCTGAATCTTATTTATTTCTCACAATAGCTCTTCTAGGGAGGCTGGAGGGCTGGTCATTCCTTCTTTATAAGACGGGAGATTTAGACGGAGATATCACAAGCCACAGGTTGTAACGGGTCATTAATAGGAATAGGAGAGGACTTCAGGCAAAACTTACTACAAAACTCGTTGCAAATTTTTTTAAAGAGTTGAAAACTGATTACTTGTTACCCACAGTGATAAAATACTGGTTTGGTCACTATACTCACATATATTATGCATATAGTACTTCATATGTATATTCAGACATAATTTTCTCTAAATAGACATAACTAAATTGACTTTGATTTTACATTAAAATTGTCATAGCTCATATTACCTCAAAATACATGGTGTAATTTTCCTCCTGATTCATGTCTTAAATGCATTTCTTCCTCTGTTAGATAGCAGGTTGGGAGGAAAATAGTCTGTAATCTCCTTTTACTGGCGCTAGATGTGATGGACAAGCCAAAGACTTAAAGTCCTGGTGCTTTACCTGGAATGTGTCATTATAGACCTTGCTGGCGGTGGACAAATGATGAAAAGATTTAATCTCACTGGGAGGGGGGTGTCTTGTATTATGATGGATGATCTTACGCAAGTTCTTGAAATATTATTTTTTGAATGTCATGACTGGCTCTATTATATACCGATGAACAGGCAGCAGGAGCTGTGCCCTCTACAGCTGTGGACTTCCATATTGTTTTAAGACTTGTCATTCTGAGAATAGCTCAGGCATTTCACTTCTAGAACCATGACTTCCAATATGCACTTCCTTCTAGAACCATGACTTTTAAGTCTTTGTTAGTAGTGAAATGTTCACAGATCATTCTAGGGAGCCCCAATATTAGAAGCATGGTGGTGTGGAGGTGCCCCAGAGGAGGGGTGGAGAAAGAAACATAGGCTTCCTCCTGTCTCCCCTATACCACTGAAGAGCCCAATGTGAGGGCTTCTGCTCTAGGCTATGTGCAGAACAAATCATTTAAATTGCCCATATTCTCTGAGACATACAATGAGGAAACAGTTTTCTGTGTGTGTGGCACCCTACCTGTATGTTATAGGCAAAGGAGTGGACACTGGCGTTTCACTCATAGGTCTCGCCCCTTCCAATGTTTAAGTACATTTGGATGGCAGGTATCTAGACACTTAGTTGGGTGGCAGTTATTTTGCAGCATTTTGGTGCAACTAAAAGCCATATTCTTCTTATTTTGTTTTAATTTCAGATTAATATGAGGGTACAAGTGATGAGGTTACAATGTTTGCATTTGTTAGATAAGATCGCCAGTGTAGCTATGCCCCATACCCAGAAAGTGCACCAGAAACCCTGATGTTGTGTCCACTAGGTGAGAGCACACAAGCCCCCTCCCCAACTTGGATTAAATTAAGTTTTCTCTTGTGTGGGTGTGTATAAGTGCATCTACTAGTTTCGTATTAGTAATGCATACATTGGATACTTGCTTTTCCATTCTTGTGATACTTCAATAAAGTATCAACTCTATGCAAAAGATGTAAAGTCTCCTTTTTTAACATAAAAGCCATATTCTTTTCTTTTTTTTTTTTTTGAGACAGAGCCTCAAGCTGTCACCCTGGATAGAGTGCTGTGACATCACACCTCACAGCAACCTCCAATTCCTGGGCTCAAGTGAGTCTCCTGCCTCCACCTCCCAAGTAGCTGGGACTACAGGCGCCCGCCACAACGCCCGGCCATTTTGGGGTTGCAGTCACCACTGTTGTTTTGTGGGCCGGGCTGGATTTGAACCCGCGAGCTCAGGTGTACGTGGCTGGCGCCTTAGCCGGTTGAGCCACAGGCACCGAGCCTATATTACAGGTCTTCTCTATCCATGCGCCTTTGCTCCTCCGGGTCCCCTCTCAGATGCTCAGCTCATCGCTGCCGTTTTTAAGTCTAACTCACTGCTGCTCCTCTCATTTACATCTCTGTGTTATCAAACACCTAAATTTAAGGTTCCAGCTCTGTCTCCATCGCTTCTATGTGGGTGATCTCAGACAAGGGTCTAATGAAATCTTAGGCAAGTTCCTAAACCTTTGTGCCCTGAATTCCTCACTAATGAATAGAAGGTAGTGATTTATACCTTGTTTGTGGCTTAGCGTCATTATAAAAAACAAATTAGTACAAATTGATAAAAACCAAATTATTAAGGTAACAAGAGTTGGCAAAGATATAGAGAAAAAGAACCTTGGCATTCTGTTGGTATGAATGTAAATTAGCACAGCCATTATGGAAAACAGCATGGAAGTTCCAAATTCAAATTCAAAATAGAATCACCATATGACCCAGCAATTTCACTTTTGGGTATATAGGCCAAGGAAATGACATCAGTATGTTGAAGAGAACACTAGCGTGTTCACTGCAGCATTATTCACAGTAGCTAAGGTGTGGAAACAACCTAAGTGTCAGTCAATGGAGGAACAGACAAAGGCAATATGGTGTATAGGTAGTGGAATATTTATAATTCAGCCTTAAAAGAAGGAGATCCTGTTATAAAGGTAGAAAATATTATGCTAAGTGAAATAAGCCAGCTGCAAAAAGACAAATACTGCAAGATCTCACTTATATGTGCAATCTCAAAAAGTTGCCTGTGGTGGGGGGGGAAATGTTGGTCAGTGGTACAAAATTTCAGTTTCACGAGATGAATAGGTTCTGGAGATCTGATGTACAGCATGGTGATGATAGTTAATAATAACGTACTGTGTGCCTGAAATGTGCTTAACTGTTCTCAGTGCGCACACACACACACACACATACAGTGATGAGTATATTAATTAGTTTTACTATGGTAATCCTTTCTTGATGTATCTGTATACTGCTATAGCTTGAATGTTTGTCCCCTTTCACAGTCATGTTGGAATTTATTTTTTTGTTTTGCAGGTCGGCCAGGGTTGGGTTTGAACCCGCCAGTATATGTGTTCGGCGCCCTACTCGCTGAGCCACAGGTGCCACCCCGTCATGTTGGAATTTATTGCCATTGTAACAGTATTAGGAACTGGGACCCAGAAGAGGTTAGGCCATGAGGGCTTTGCCCTCCTGAATGGATTAATGCCCTTATGTCAGGGGTGGCTCCTTTTCAAAGGGTCTATTCAGCTCTTTTTATCTTTTTCCTTTTTGTTTGTTTGTTTGTTTTGCAGTTTTCTGGTTTTTTTGGCCAGCACCAAACTTGAACATGCCACCTCCACCCCAGGTATATAAGGCCAGCACCCTACTCATTGAGCCAAGGGTGCCGCCCTCTCTTTCTTGTTTTTATGGATCAGGCAGCAAGAAGACCCTCGCCAGAAGCTGATCTCTCAGTCTTGGACTTCCCAGCCTCCAGAACTGTGAGGAAATACATTTCTGCCCTTTATGCCAGTTTGTGGCATTCTGTCATAGCAGCACAAAGTGGAATAAGATACATATTAAAAACGTCATACTGTGCCCTGCACATATGTACAATGTTTATTCGTTAATTATGTCTCAATAAAGCTAGAAAAAAATCAAATATTCGAATGGATTTAAAGTGCTTTCTAAATTGCAAAAGTGCTCTGTACACCTTTTTTGTTCTGTCTGCTATTAAAGATAAGCTTGTTTTTCTTTCAAATTAGGTCATGAACTCCTTGAACACTAGGAGCAGGTTCTGGTTACCTGTGTTTCCCACAGTACTAGCACACAGGAGTACCCGCAAGATTCATGTAGAGTTAAAGGTGATGTCAACAGTGCTTCAGGTGTCCCCAAGGTTTGGAGGGGCTGCAGAATTGCCCACCTCCAGGTCTGCACAGGCGAATGAGGTGGTACCAAAGACAGGATCTTAACATTTCAGGAAATGAGTTGGCCTTGCTTGGCCACAAACAAGTCCACTTAATTTAATTTAATATTTTTTGAAAATCAGAACAAAGTTTTATCAGATGATAAATTATTATCACAACAGCTTTATTTTATTTTATTTTTTGAGACAGAGTCTTACTATGTCACCCTTCGTAGAGTACTGTGGAAATGCAGCTCACAGCAACCTCAAACTCTTGGGCTTAAGCAGTTCTCTTGCCTCAGCCTCCCAAGTAGCTAAGACTACAGGCACCCGCCACAAGGCCTGGCTATTTTTTTTGTAGTTGTCATTGTTGTTTTAGCAGGCCCAGGCTGGGTTCAAACCCACCAGTCCTGGTGTATGTGGTTGGAGCCCTAACCACTGAGCATGGGCACCGAGCCATTACAACAGTTTTATTTTTATTTTATTTTATTTATTTTTCTTTTTTTGAGACAGAGCCTCAAGTTGTCACCCAAGGTAGAGTGCTGTGGCATCACAGCTCACAGTAACCTCCAACTCCTGGGCTCAAGCGATTCTCCTGCCTCTGTCTCCCAAGTAGCTGGGACTATAGGCACCCATTACAGTGCCCAGCTATTTTTTGGTTGCAGCCATTATTGCTGTTTGGCGGGCTCGGGCTGGATTCGAACCCGCCAGCTCAGGTGTATGTGGCTGGCGCCTTAGCTGCTTGAGTCACAGGCACCGACCCCATCACAACAGTTTTAAATACACATCTTCCAAAAAGCAGTAAAACAAATTAAGTCAGCATTCATACCACTTGCTCCTGAAAGTGAATACATAATATACTTCAATAAATCTTTTCATAATTTCACATTAACAATCAGGCAGAAAGGACATGTTTTATTGCAGAAATACTTCAAAGTGAAACGTCCACTTAATTTTAAATCATCTTTAACCCCTCCCCCCCAAAGGTGGCAAGAAATGTATGCTTTAAGATGTGAGGGTACGGGCAGTGCCTGTGGCTCAGTGAGTAGGGCACTGGCCCCATATACAGAGGGTGGCAGGTTCAAACCCAGCCCCAGCCAAAATGCAGCAAAAAATAGCTAGGTGTTGTGGCAGACACCTGTAGTCCCAGCTACCTGGGAGGCTGAGGCAAGAGAATTGCTTAAGCCCAAGAGCTGGAGGTTGCTGTGAGCTGTGATGCCACTGCACTCTACTGAGGGTGATAAAGTGAGACTCTGCCTTAAAAAAAAAAAAAAAAAAAAGATGTGAGGGTACCAAGCACAGCACTCATTGTATTCAGAACATGGGGACCCAAAGTTGCTGATACATCTCTAAACCAATTTGTTCAAATTCTTAAAAAAAGAAAGTCATGAAAACTAGATGACCACAATCAAATGATGGAAAGGGGAAGATAAAAGGTTTTTTTTTTTTTTTTTTAGACGGAGTTTTTCTATGTCTCCCTTGGTAGAGTGCCATGGAGTCACATGACATCAACCTCCAACTCCTGGGTTTAAGCGATTCTCTTGCCTCAGCCTCCAAAGTAGCTGGGACTACAGGCACCTGCCACAACGCCCAGCTATTTTTTTTTTTTTTTTGCAGTTGTCATTGTTGTTTAGCAGGCCTGGGCAGGGTTCTAACCCGCCAGCTCTGGTGTATGTGGCTGGCATCCTAACCACTGAGCTACAGATGCCCAGCCAAAGATGAAAGGTTTTAACTTGTTAAAAATATAACCTAGACTCAGAATGCTCACATGATGTTGTAAAGAGAAAATCACCTCTGGAATTTAGGGGCTCATTTGCATTTAAAAACCCAAGAGGAATGATTGTGATTCTTGACATTTGTATCAGTTTTCTAGGACTCCAGTTGGGCGCATAAACAACAGACATTTGTTGTCTCACAGTCCTGGGGGCTGGAAGTCACCATGGTGGTGTCAGCAGGCTCAGTTCCTCCTTGGGACTCAGGGAGAATCTGTCCCAGCCTCTCTCCTAGACTTGCAGATGGCCATCTTCTCTCTGCATCTTCACTGTGTCTTCCCTCTGTGTCAGCGTCCAAATTTCCCCTTTTATAAGGACACAAGTCATACTGGACTAGGGCCACTCTAATAGCCTCATTTTGCCTTAATTACCACTATAAAGACTCTGTCTCCAAATATGGTCCCATTCTGAGGTATGGGGGGTAGAATTGCTGTAACTTATGACTTAGGGTGGGAAGAGTGGGGAATAACACAGTTATGACATTGTCCCAATGTTTCTTTCTTTTTTTTTTTTTTTTTGAGACAGAGCCTCAAGCTATCACACTAGGTAGAGTGCTGTGGCATCACAGCTCACAGCAACCTCCAACTCCTGGGCTCAAGCCATTCTCCTGCCTCCACCTCCCAAGTAGCTGGGACTACAGGCACCCACCACAACGCCCCACTATTTTTTTGGTTGCAGCCGTCATTGTTGTTTGGCGGGCCCAGGCTGGATTCGAACCCGCCAGCTCAGGCGTATGTGGCTGGCGCCTTAGACACTTGAGCCACAGGTGCCGAGCCTGTCCCAATGTTTCAAGACAGTTTTTGCACAAATAGACATACCTTGCTAATTTTAAAAGGCTTGGTCCTCCAAGATGAGGTTCCTTTCAGCTCCCCCAGAGGAAAGAGGCAGCTCCATCCTCTGACGGCAGGAATATTCCCAGTTGTCATGTTAGCCAAAGATCTCACAGGCTGCAGTTTGTTTTTGTATCCTCAGTATCTGGGCCAAAGTCATCCTTTGTATATGTTTATTAAACTAAGATCAATTAGAGGAAGTTGTCTCAAATACCAGTGATTCTTTGGCTGCCCTGCCCTGAGCTATGAGGCCTGTGATTTCTCTGTAGCTAAGTACAGAGAGGGCGAAAGAAAAATTCATTTGCTGATGACTATTGTTCTAAAGCTTTTGTCTCTCAAAAGAATTAAAACCCGAGCGCTTTTCCTTTCCTAGTATTTTATGTATTTATATATGGTAGAAATAGTTATGGAAATCTTGGTAACAACACAAAAAGACGTACAAATTAAAGATCTAAACCTTTGTCCTTTTCTGCCACCCTGACATTTGCATGTTACCTGGACACCTCTGAAACTTCAGCAAAGGACGGCCCCTCAGAGACAGTACAGGGATAGTGCTGCCTCACTTCTGATCAGCCTAATTAACTGTAGAAAAGAAAAAAAAAAAAGGACCTCCTAGCTGTTGCAGGAAGACGAGGCCCAACGGAGAGAAAGAGCACCCAAACACCACCTTCATAAGAGGAAAGGCTTCATTTACCAGCTGGGAGCTTAGGGCATAGAAGAATTCCAAATGGCTGCACTCCCTGACTGGCTTGGTCTTTCTCTTTTTATCGACAGTCAAAAAGTTCCACCCCACAGGTACCCTTCTTATTAGCTAGTTTGAATATTTCACAGAACTTGGAAATTTACAAGTTCCAGGAAGTTAAGTTTATAAATTCCCAAGGGCTGAGTCACCATGGAGAGGACCCTGCAAGTGTATCCTTGTGGTCTCCTTGAGAAAAACCTGTTCTCCCAGACCTCACCCTTCTCAGGTATCCTATCTCATAGTCACTGGAATTCAGCTCAGACCCACATAAAAAGGGGGCCAAACCATCTGTCCCTTGAGTAATGTCTTCCAGGACCATTGAAGCAAGATGCTGATGCCAGTTGATAAAGAACCAGACCTCTCTGAATCCAACCACCTCAACCCAAAATGGACCCTCGCACTGACCTTACCCTGACTTTTCCTTCATTGTAATCTGATTTTTTTTTTTTTTTTTTTTTGTATAGACAGAGTATCACTTTATCACCCTGGGTAGAGTGCCCTGGCGTCACATTGCTCACAGCAACCTCCAGCTCTTGGGCTTAAGCGATTCTCTTGCCTCAGCCTCCCTAGTAGCTGGGACTACAGGCGCCCGCCACAGCGCCTGGCTATTTTTTTGTTTTGCAGTTCAGCCGAGGCCGGGCTTGAACCCGCCACCCTCGGTATATGGGGCCGGCGCCCTACTCGCTGAGCCACAGGAGCCGCCCAACATTTTTAGGTATTTTTCTTTGAGCTTTCCTCAATAGAAGATAAACACTATGAGGGGCTCGGTGCCTGTGGCTCAACAGGCTAAGGCGCCAGCCACGTACACCTGAGCTGGCGGGTTCAAATCCAGCCCGGGTCCGCCAAACAACAATGACGGCTGCAACCAAAAAATGGCCGGGCGTTGTGGTGGGCGTCTATAGTCCCAGCTACTTGGGAGACAGAGGCAAGAGATTCGCTTGAGCACAGGAATTGGAGGTTGCTGTGAGCTGTGATGCCACAGAGCTCTATCCAGGGTGACAGCTTGAGGTTCTGTCTCAAAAAAAAAAAAAAAAAAACACTATGAGGGCAGGGTTTTGTCTATCTCATTAACCACTCTATTTCTCTACGCCCCAGATGCTGTATCTGAGTAGGTGCTCCGTAAGTATTTGCAGAATTAAACAGCCTCACGAGCAACCACATGGACATCGTCTTTGGGCCACAAGCCGCTCCATTTTTTTGCTAGGATTGGTTGGATTCCCTGTAACATGATTGGCAGTCGCCGGCCCGCCTTCGAGGCTCGCGAAGTCTACCGGCAACCAGGCCCCGCGGAGGCTACTGCGCAGAAGCGGCGCCCGGCGCAGGCGCAAAACTACCCGGGCGTTCTGGGGGCGGCGGTTGGCGGCGCGGCGCCGGCGAGCTGTTGGCGTGAGCAGAACCGGGAGGAGGCAGCCGGAGCCGGCGCCATGGTGGAAAAGGAGGAAGCTGGCGGCGGCATCAGCGAGGAGGAGGCGGCGCAGTACGACAGGCAGATCCGCCTGTGGGGATTAGAGGCCCAGAAACGGTCAGGGCCGGAGCGGCTTTGAGGCCAAGGGTGTGGAGGGGGCGTCTTGTCTGAGGCGTTCCCGCCCCTGGGAGAATGGGAAGGTCTGATTTGAAGAGAGAAGGCGGGAATTCCTGTGCTCGGGGATGGTATCCCTCTTTAGAAGGGTTGATTGTGTATGTTTTTAGAAGATAGGGAATGTGGGGACGTTCCAGTATGGTGGGAGGGCTGTTCGGAGGGATTGGAGACCTCTAAATCGGGCGTGGGGAGGATTCAAACTTAGGGAATCGGACGCCGGGTAGAGGTGTTGGTGGCGGTTAAGAGGATAAAGAGCCGGAGATAATGTGGAAACGGTGAAGGAGGGGCGTAGTTCATTCATTTATAGGTAAGGGGAACCTGCCCTGCGCAGGAAGCTGTGAGGGCCCAACGCGAGCTTCTGAGCTCGGATTTTGAGAAGTTTGGGGGCAAGATATCTCATGTGAGAATGTTGGGAGGCTCAGAGAGTCTGAGATGGGGCTGGGGATATCAGAAAAGGTTGCTTGGCCGGGTGTTCTGGCTCATGCTTGTAATCCTAGCACTCCGGGAGGGCGAGGTGGGTGGATAGCTTGAGCTCATGGGTTCGAGACCAGCCTGAGCGAAAAGCCAGACCACTCCCCATCCCCCACCCCGATCTCTACTAAAAATAGAAAAACCAAGAGGATCGCTTGAGCCCGAGAGTTGGAGGTTGCTGTGAGATATGATGCCAGGGCACTCTACCAAGGCCACAACTTGAGACTCTGTCTCAAAAAAATAAAGTTACTCCTGGCTCAGCGCCTGTAGCTCAGGTGGCTAAGGCGCCAGCCACATACACCAGAGCTGGTGGGTTTGAATGCAGCCTGGCCTGCCAAATAATGACAACTACAACCAAAACATATGGAGGTACCTGTAATCCCAGCCACTGGGGAGGCTGAGGCAAGAGAATCGCTTGAGCCCAGGAATTGGAGGTTGCTGTGAGCTGTGATGCCACAGCTCTCTACCCAGGGCAATAGCTTGAGTCACTGGCTCAAAAAAAAAAAAAAAAAAAAAAAAGTTGCTCCTGTCTAGGTATGGGGGGGTGTCCAGGACAGACAGGAGACTTTGGTTGGCCATTGTGGAGTAAGTAGGTGGGGTATTGAGGAGTACATCTGAGTGGAAGAGGTGATCGAATTGATCAAATATTTATTTATTTATTTATTTTTTTTGAGACACAGCCTTAAGCTGTCATTCTGGATAGAGTGCTGTGGCATCACAGCTCACAGCAACCTCCAATTCCTGGGCTCAAGCGAGTCTCCTGCCTCTGCCTCCCAAGTAGCTGGGACCACAGGCACCGGCCACAACTCCCGGCCCTTTTTTTTGGGGGGGGGGTTGGCAGCCGACATTGCTGTTTGGTGGGCCGGGCTGGATTTGAACCCGCCAGCTCAGGTGTACGTGGCTGGCACCTTAGCCTGCTGAGCCACAGGCGCCGAGCCTCAAATATTTATTTTTGAGGTGGAGTCTCCCTTTGTCGCCCGTGGAAGAGTGCTGTAATGTCATAGTTCACAGCAACCTCAGACTCCTGGGTGCAAACGATTCTCTTGCCTCAGCCTCCCAAGTAGCTGGGGTTACAGGCACCCCCCCCCAATGCCTAGCTATTTTTATTTATTTTTTATTTTTTTGTGGGGGGAGACAGACCCTCAAGCTGTTGCCCTGGGTGGAGTGCTGTGGCATTACAGCTCACAGCAACCTCCAACTCCTGGGCTCAAGCGATTCCCCTGACTCCGCCTCCCAAGTAGCTGGGACTATAGGCCCCACCACAACGCCCAACTTTTTTTTTTTTTGGTTGCAGCCATCACTGTTGTTTGGCCGGCCTGGGCTGGATTCAAACCCGCCAGCTCAGGTGTATATGGCTAGAACCTTAGCTGTTTGAGCCACAGGTGTTGAGCCTTATTTTATTTATTTATTTTTTACTGAGACAGAGCCTCAAGCAGACACCTTAGATAGAGTTATGTGGCATCACAGCTCACAGTAACCTCCAATTCCTGGGCTCACTCGAGTCTCCTGCCTCTCCCTCCCAAGTAGCTGGGACTACAGGTGCCCGCCGCAACGCCCGGCCATTTTTTGGTTGCAGCCACAATTGTTGTTTGGTGGGCCGGGCTGGGTTCAAACCCACCAGCTCAGGTGTATGTGGCTGGTGCCTTACCCCGTTGAACCATAGGCGCTGAGCCAGAGCCTTATTTATTATTATTATTATACATTTTATTTTTTTGGCTGGGGCTGGGTTTGAACCTGCCACTTACAGCATATGGGGCCTGTGCCCTACTCCTTGAGCCACAGGCGCCGCCCTTTCATTATTTTTTTTGAGACAGAGTCTCAAGCTGTCACCTTGGATAGAGTGCAGTGGCGTCACAGCTCACAGCAACCTGCAGCTCTTGGGCTTAGGTTATTCTCTTACCTTAGCCTCCCAGTAGCTAGCTGGGAATACAGGCGCTCACCACAATGCCCGGCTATTTTTTTGTTGCAGTTTAGCTGGCACTGGGTTCAAACCCGCCACCCTCAGTATATGGAGCCGGTGTCCTACTCAGTGAGCCACAGGCGCTGCCCTGGACTTAACTTTTAGATGTTTTTTTTTTTTTTTCTTTTCTTTTTGAGACAGAGTCTAACTATGTCACCTTGGGGAGAGTACCATGGCGTCATAGCCCATAGCAACGTCAAACTCTTGGACTTAAGCTATTCTCTTGCCCCAGCCTCCCAAGTAACTGGGACTAAAGGCACCTTGCCATATTGCCTGGCTATTTTTTTTGGTTATAGTTGTCGTTGTTTAACAGGCCCTAGCTGGGTTCAGACCCAGCCTCAGTGTATGTTAGCGCCCTAACTACTGAGCTATGGGGCCAAGCCAGTTTTAGATGTTTTTCGTACATCTAAGCAGAAATATGTGAGTCGTTGAGTTCAGAGGTGAGGTCTGAGTGTTATGGGAGGGTTTATGTGACGCAAATACAGAGTATACATGTAATCAGGAGAATTTAGTTTGAGGGTGTGGGAACTCTCAGAGTTTTTTGTTGTTGTTGGTTTTGAGACAGTGTCTCACTGTGTCGCCCTTGGTAGAGTGCTGTGGTGTCACACAGCTCACAGCAACCTCCAACTCCTGGCCCTAGGCGATTCTCTTGCCTCAGTCTCCTGAGTAGCTGGGACTATAGGCGCCCGCCACAACACCCGGTTATTTTTTTGTTGCAGTTTGGCCAGGACCAGGTTTGGACCTGCCACCCTCAACATATGGGGCCCGTGGCCTACCCACTGACCCATAGGCACCACCATTTTTTCTTTTTCTTTTTTTTTTTTTGAGACAGTCTCACTATGTCACCCAGGATAGAGTGCCATGGTGTTACAGCTCACAGCAAACTCAGACTCCTGGGCTAAGCGATTCTCTTGCCTCAGCCTCCCAAGTAGCTGGGACTACAGGCACCTGCTACAACACCCAGCTTTTTTTTTTTTTTTTTCCCGTTGTCATTGTTGGTTAGCTGGTCTGGGCTGGGCTTGAACCTGCCAGCTTCAGTGCATGTGGCTGGCACCATAACCACTGTGCTACAGGTGCCCAGCCTGTCCGTGTTTTTTAAGGCAAGTGTGAAACAAAGTTTATTGAGGAAGAGAAAGATAGGTTTACAGAGTAAGAAAGCTTACAAAGTAAAATACGTTTGCCATAGACAGTGAACAGGCCTCTATTGCCATGGCAAATAGGCCCTTTCAGAAGTTTTTGGTGATAGAGAGATAGAGTTGGGGTGGATGGGATGTTACCTCAGGTATTTCATGTGTGTGTGGGGTCTTCTGGGGGTAGGGGTATGTCATTATGAGACATTAACATTGGTTAGAGCAGTGGTTCTGAACCTTCCTAATGCCACGACCCTTTAATAGAATTCCATGAGGAAGGTTCAGAACCACTGGGTTAGAGGGTTGAAGGCACCTGAAATCAGATGTTGGGAATTAAGCAATGAGACTGTGCCTCAAGATGTAGGTGAGTTTGATTGATTTCAGGAACTGCAGTTTTATGGATCTTGTGGAAGGAAGGAGGACTTAGAAAGCTTGGGGTGTTAGGGGATCTTCATGGGTTGAGGAGGGAATCATAATGGAGTCCTAGATGTACAAGGAGTTGAGGGTAACAGGTAGGTTTGAGCAGGGGCAGAGCTGTGGGGAGTAAACTGGAATGTAGTGAGGAAACTGTCAGAGGGGTAGGAATGATTTATCTGAGGAGCAATAAAGAATGAATGGGAGCACCTGAGTGGGAGTTGACCAAAGGGATGCACATCAAGGTCAGGATATGGAATTCTTTGGAAGCAGGAGTTATTCTTTTTTTTTTTTTTTTTTTTTTTAGACAGAGCCTCAAGCTATCGCCCTGGGTAGAGTGTTGTGGCATCACGGCTCACAGCAACGTCAAACTCCTGAGCGCAAGTGATTCTCCTGCCTCCACCTCCCAAGTAGCTGGGACTATAGGCACCCCCTACAATGCCCGGCTATTTTTTTGGTTGCAAGCATCATTGTTGTTTGGTGGGCCTGGGCTGGATTCAAACCTGCCAACTCAGGTATATGTGGCTGGTGTCTTAGCTGCTTGAGCCACAAGTGCCTAGCCTCATTTTTTTTTTTTTTTTTTGAGACAGAGTCTCAAGCTGTTGTCCTGGGTAGAGTGCTGCAGCATCACAGCTCACAGCAACCTCAAACTCTTGGGCTTAAGGTGTTATCTTGCCTCAGCCTCCCAAGTAGCTGGGACTTTAGGTGCCTGCCACAATGCCCAGCTATTTTTAGAGATGAGGTTTGGCTCTGATTCATGCTGGTCTCAAATCTGTGAGTTCAGGCAATCCATCCCAGAGTGCTGGGATTACAGGTTTGAGTTACCGCCTAGCTGCTTCAACATTTTCATTTATCAAATGGAGGTAATATAGCTGGGCGTTGAGGAGGGCACCTGTAGTCCCAGACTTGGGAGGGTGAGGGAAGAGAATCCTTTAAGTCCAAGTGTTTGAGGTTGTGAGCTGTGATGCTATGGCATTCTCCCAAGGGTGACATCGTGGGACTGTCTCAAAAAATAAAAAAAAAAAATGGAGGTAATAGACGCTACCTTATAAGGTTGTTGAGAAGTAAATGAGATAATGCATTTGACAAGTACAAATCACCAGCAATGAAAGGGAAAGTAAGCCCTCTCAACAAAAAAAGAGGAGTAGCTACATAGGAGAGAAAAATAAAGCCAACATAAAGCAGGAACCAGTGGGAGAGTAATTGAACCATTTAAGTTCTCAAAAGGTTTTTACAAAATGTATCTGTGTGTGTGTGGCAAGGTCTGTGTTGCCTGAGCCAAAGTACAGTGTTATCATTATAGCTTACTGCAATCTCAAATTCATGGGCTCAAGAGATCCTCTGCCTGTACCTCCTAAACTACTATGATTATTTGGTGTGAGCCATAAACTGTCCTTTTTAATGAGAGCCACATTTCCATTTTATAATCTAAACTATACCTTTATTTAATGGTCTTAAGAATACAGCATATGCTTGGTGCCTGTAGCTCAGGGGCTAGGGCGCCAGCCACATACACCAGAGCTGCCGGGTTCGAATCCAGCACGGGCCTGCCAAACAACGACAACTACAACCAAAAAAATAGCTGGGCATTGTGGCGGGCGCCTGTAGTCCCAGCTACTTGGGAGTCTGAGGCAAGAAAATCACTTAACCCCAAGAATTTGAGGTTGCTGTGAGCTATGACTCCACAGCACTCTACTGAGGGCAACATAATGAGACTGTCTGAAAAAAAAAAATGCAGCATGATGGTATTTTTTTTGTTTTTTTTTTTTTGCAGTTTTTGGCCGGGGCTGTGTTTGAACCCGCCACCTCAGGAATATGGGGCCAGTCCTCTACTCCTTTGAGCCACAGGTGCCACCCTGTCTGCTTATTTTTTTTTATTTTTTATTTTTTTGCGTGACAGAGCCTCAAGCTGTCACCCTGTGGCATCACAGCTCACAGCAACCTCCAACTCCTTGGCTCAACCAATTCTCCTGCCTCTGCCTCTCAAGTAGCTGGGACTACAGGTGCTCGCCACAACGCCTGGCTATTTTTTGGTTGCAGCCGTCATTGTTGTTTGGCGGGCCCAGGCTGGATTTGAACCCGCCAGCTCAGGTATATGTGGCTGGTGCCTCAGCCACTTGAGCCACAGGCACTGGACCTGTCTGTTTTTTGAGATAGTGTCTGTCACCCTGGGTAGAGTGGTGTGGTGTGATAGCTCATAACAACCACCTCGAACTCTGGCTGAAGTGAACCTCTTTCGTAAGCCTCCTCAGTAGCTGGGACTCAGGTATATGCCACTACAGCTGGTTAAGTTGTATATTTTTTGTAGAAGTGAGATTTCACTGTGTTGCTCAGACTGGTCTGGAATTCTTGGGTTCAAGTGATTCTTTTCCTCACCCTCCCAAAGGGCTAGGATGATAGGCATGAACTATTGAGCCCTTCCTGTGTATCACATTCATGTAATCATTCTGTCATGGGTGACAGTCATAGGTGTTAGGGATAGAGTGGTTTCTGGAGTTTACATTTTAATTGAGTAAACAATAGACATATAAATAAGTAACATCATTCCAGGTAGAAGAGAGTATAGGTTAAGTGGGCAGTATAGATTTCTCTGAGGAGGTGGCAATTTTGCTGAGACTTAACAAATGGGTCATTCGAAAAGCTCGGGAAAGGGGCAGCGCCTGTGGCCAGCCCCATATGCCGGATGTGGCGGGTTCAAACCCAGACCTGGCCAAAAACTGCAAAAATAATAAATAAATAAAAAGTGTTTTTTAAAAAAAAAAAAAAAGAAAAGCTCGGGAAAGAAGCACCAAGAACCACCAACACCAAGGGGTCCTAAGGTGGGAGCAAGCATGATATTTTTTTTTTGAGACAGAGCCTCAAGCTATCACCCTGGATAGAGTGCTATGGCATCACAGCTCACAGCAACCTCCAACTCCTGGGCTCAAGCGAGTCTCCTGCCTCCGCCTCCGAAGTAGCTGGGACTACAGGCACCTGCCACAACACCCGGCCGTGTTTGGTTTCAGCCGTTATTGTTGTTTGGCGGGGCCGGGCTGGATTCGAACCACCAATTCAGGTGTGTGTGGCAGAAGCCTTAGCCCGTTGAGCCACAGGCGCCGAGCCTTTTTTTTTTTTTTGTAGATACAGGGTCTCACTCTATTGCCCTTAGTAGAGTGCGGTTGAGTCATAGCTCATAGCAACCTCCAGCTCTTGGGCTTAGGCGATTCTCTTGCCTCAGCCTCCCTAGTAGAGTAGCTGGGACTATAGGCGCTCACCACAGTGCCCGGCTAATTTTTGATGCAGTTCGGCCGGAGCCAGGTTTGAACCCGCCACCCTCGGTATATGGGGCTGCTCTGCCCTCTTATTTATTTTTTTTTGAGACAGTCTCACTGTGTTCCCCTAGGTAGAGTGCTGTGGTGTCACAGCTCATAGCAACCTCAAACTCTTGGGCTAGAGGGATTCTCTTGCCTCAGCTTCCCAAGTAGCTGGGACTACAGGTGTCCGCCACAATGCCTGGCTATTTTTTTTTGTTGTTACAGTTGTCATTGTTGCTTAGCTGGTCCAGGCCAGGTTCTAACCCACCAGCCTGGGTGCATGTGCTGGTGTCATAACCACTGTGCTACGGGTGCTGAGCTGAAAAAATTATTTATCTATTATTATATTTTTGGGACAGAGTCTCACTTCGTTGCTTTTGATAGTCACAGCTCACAGCAACCTCCAACTCTTCGGTTTTTAGTGATGCTCTTGCTTTAGCCTCCCAAGTAGCTAGGACTACAGGCCACCACCACAACGCCTGGCAAATTTTTTTTTTTTTTTTTGGATGCAGTGGACATTTGGCAGGCCTGGGCGGGATTAGAACCCAACAGCTCCGGTGTACGTGGCAGGCACCCTTAGCCATGAGCTACAGGCACCAAGCCTATTTATTTACTTATTGCAGTTTTTTTTGGTAGGGGCTGGGTTTGATGGGGCCAGAGTCCTACTTCTTTGAGCCACAGGCGCTGCCCCTATTTATTTTTGAGACAGAGTCTCACTATGTCACCCTTAGTAGGGCGCTGTGGCGTCACAGCTCACAGCAACCTCAAACTCTTGGGCTTAAGCAATTCTCTTGTTTCAGCCTCCCAAGTAGCTGGGAATATAGGCACTTGCCACAACGCCTGGCTATTCTTTGGTTGTAGTTATCATTTAGCAGGCCCAGGCAGGGCTTGAACCCACTAACGTCAGTCTACGTGGCTGACACCCTACTCACTGAGCTATAGGCGCTGAGCCAATCACTGAAAAATTGGGAACAGAAGATTAAGTAATTTAATCTGGTTACATTTTCCTAGATGTGTATAGTGGATTGTGGGGGGGGGAAGAATGGGAAAAGGGAGTGCTGCTTTATAGCTCTGTAGTTTGTTGGTGAGAAATGAATGGTGGCTCAGACTAGGGTTGTGGCCATGGAAATGGAGGGAAGGAAATGGATGATGTGCTGTGAACATATTTGTGCCTACTTAGATCTATTTCCTTACAGTTGATGCCTAGAAAGGGACTTGCTGTATCAGAGGCTATGAATAATAATAGCTGACATTCATTAAGTACTGACTGTATGCCAGGTGCTGTTTAAAGCACTTTCATGTAATTGAGCCATAAATAAGCTGTAGTCTCAGGGTCCCTAGCATAGTTAAGGATTAAAAACATAAATGTGATACCTGGTCTTGATGGCAGTTGAATTAATAAACTCCAGAGGCTTGGCGCCCATAGCTCAGTGAGTAGGGCGCCAGCCACATACACTGAGGCTGGCCGGTTCAAGCCCGGCCTGGGCCTGCTAAACAATAGTGACAACTGCAACCAAAAAATAGCCTGGTGTTGTGTTGAGTGTCTGTAGTCCAAGCTACTGGGGAGGCTGAGGCAAGAGAATCACTTAAGCCCAAGAGTTTGAGGTTGCTGTGAGCTGTGATGCCAGGGCACTATACTGAGGGCAACATAGTAAGATTCTTTGTCTCAAAAAAAAAAAAAAAAACAAAACCACTGGTTCAGCGCCTGTGGCGCAGTGGGCTAAGGCGCCAGCCACGTACATCTGAGCTGGCAGGTTCGAATCCAGCCCAGGTCTGCCAAACAACAGTGATGGCTGCAACCAAAAAAACATGGCTGGGCATTGTGGCGGGCACTCCATCCAGGGTGACAGCTTGAGGCTCTGTTTAAAAAAAAAAATTCAAATCAAGGGCAGCGCCTATGGCTCAGTGAGTAGGGCACCAACACCATAAACCGAGGGTGGCAGGTTCGAACCCAGCCCCAGCCAAACTGCAACAAAAAATAACTGGGTGTTGTGGCAGGCACCTGTAGTCCCAGATACTCAGGAGGCTGAGGCAAGAGAATCGCCTAAGCCCAAGAGCTAGAGGTTGCTGTGAGGTGTCACGCCAAGGCACTCTACCCAGGGAAACAAAATGAGACTCTGTCTCTTAAAAAAAAAAAAAAAAGGGCGGCTCCTGTGGCCCAGCGAGTAGGGCGCTGCCCCCATATACTGAAGGTGGCGGGTTCAAGCCCGGCCTCGGCCGAACTGCAAAACAAAAAAAAAATAGCCGGGCGCTGTGGCGGGCGCCTGTAGTCCCAGCTACTAGGGAGGCTGAGGCAAGAGAATCGCTTAGGCCCAAGAGCTGGAGGTTGCTGTGAGCAATGTGATGCCACGGCACTCTACCCAGGGCAATAAAGTGAGACTCTGTCTCTACAAAAAAAACCCAAAAAAAACAAAAAAACAAAACTAGATTAGTTAGGCCTGGTGTGGGTATATATGCTGATAGTCCTAAATACTTGGGAGGCTGAGATGGAAGATCCCTTGAGTCTAGGAGTTCAAAACTGCAGTGAGCTATGAGCTATGACCATGCCACTGCACTCTAGCCTGAGGGGCAGTGTGAGACCTAATGTGCTAAAAACAAGACAAAATTATTACCGGAGACTGGGCAGGGTGGCTCACACCTATAATCCTAGCACTCTGGGCAGCCAAGGTGGGTGGATGGCTTGAGCTCAGTAGTTGGGAGACCAGCCCGAGCAAAGAAAGATCCTATCTCTACCAAAAATAAAAAAACTAGCCAAGTGTTGTGGTGGGCACCTGAGACAGAAAGATTTCTTGAGCCCAGGACTTTGAGGTTGCTGTGAGCTATGATGCCACAGCACTCTATCCAAGGTGACGGGGTGAAACTCTTGTCTCAAAAAAAAAAAAAAAATTATCACTGAGCAAGAGATATGAACAGAACTTTCTTAGAAAAAGACAGATGAATGGCCAACAAACACATGAAAAAATGATCATTGTCCCTAATCATCAGAGAAATGCAAATGAAAACCACTTAATTCCAGGGAGAATAGCCCAAAGCACAAAGTCCTAAAGCTGCAGATGCTGTTCAGGATGTGGAGAGAAGGGAACACCTTTATGGTGATGATGGGATTGCAAACTAATACAGCCTTTTTGGAAAGAAGTATGGAGAACTAAAAGTAGACCTTCCATTTGATCCTGCAATCCCATTTCGAGGTATCTATCCAGAAAAATAAATCATTTTACTATAATGACATATGTACTAGAATGTTTATTGCAGCTCAACTCACAATTGACAAGATGTGGAATCAATCCACAAGTACCCATCAACTCACGAATGGATTAATAAGCTGTGGATATACAAACCACAGAATACTATTCAACCCTAAAAAGATGGAGACTTTATATCTTTCATATTAACCTGGATGGAGTTGAAGAACATCATTCTACTTAGTAAAGTATCACAAGAATGGACAAACAAGTATCCAAGGTACTTATTCTGATATGAAAACAGTAGATGAACAAATATACTCCCACACAAGAGAAAAACACAATTTGGCTGGGTGCCCATAGGTCAGTGGTTAGGGCACCAGCCTGCTAAACAAAAACCAAACCAAAACAAAACAAAACAAAAATAGCTGGGCATTGTGGTGGGAGCCTGTAGTCCCAGCTATCAGGGAGGTTGAGGCAAGAGAATTGCTTTAGCCCAAGAGTCTGAGGTTGCTATGAGCTATGATGCCAAGGCACTCTACCAATGGTGACAAAGTGAGACTGTCTCAAAAAAAAAAAAGAAAGAGAGAGAGAGAGAGAAATACAATTAAATTCAACTCGGAGGTGAGGAGGCAGGAGAGAGGGTGTGCTGGCAACTAACAGGCACAATATAACAGTATATGGCAGCCTCCTTGGTACCGGACACAACTACAACT
>CAUYON010096727.1:0-11082 GCA_963573935.1 Arctocebus calabarensis
TTCTTGTACCCTCAATGAATCCCCAACAATAAAAAAAAAAAGAAAAGGGCGGCTCCTGTGGCTCATCGAGTAGGGCGCCGGTCCCATATACCGAAGGTGGCAGGTTCAAGCCCAGCCTCGGCCGAACTGCAAAAAACAAAAAAATAGCCGGGCGCTGTGGCGGGCGCCTGTAGTCCCCGCTACTCGGGAGGCTGAGGCAAGAGAATCGCCTAAGCCCAAGAGCTGGAGGTTGCTGTGAGCAGTGTGACGCCACGGCACTCTACCCAGGGCGATAAAGTGAGACTCTGTCTCTACAAAAAAAAAAAAAAAAAAAGAAAGACTAGAGACACACACATGATAAAGAGAGTAAAAATAAAAATAGACAATGTCATTCTATTGAACTAAAAAGCACAGGCACAGCAAAGGAAACAATCAATGGAATGAAGAGACAAGCAGCTGAACAAAATAAAATATTTGCAAACTATTTATCTAATAGGGGACTGAGATCTAAAATATATAAGAAACTCAAACAATTCAACAGTAAATATAATATATAGTGTACATGTACATATATGCACACGTATATATATATTCCCATTAAAAAGCAGGCAAAGAACATAAATAGACATTTCTCAAAAGAAGACATATACATGGCCATGAGGTATTTGGAAAATATTCAACATCACTAATCATCAGAGAAATGAAAATGAAACCACAATGAGATATCATCTTACCTCTGTTAGAATGGCAATTATTAAAAAGATGAAAAATAGCATATGGTGGCAAGGGTACAGAGAAAAGGGAACTCTTATTCACTGTTGATGTAACATGAATTAGTACAGGCACAAGAAATATAGTGTGACAATTTCTCAAAAAACTAAGAATAGAACTATTGTATAATCCAGCAATTCCACTATCTATCCAAAGGAAAAGAAATCGGTAAATTGGAATTACCTGCATTCCTATGTTTATTGAAGCACTATCAATCACAATAACAAAGCTACGACATGAACCTGAGTGTCCATCGATAAACAAATGCATGGAGAAAGCATGGAATACATACAAAATGGAATGTCATGTGATTATAAAAAAGAATGAAATCCTATCGTTTTCAGAAACATGGACGGAACGTGAGGTTGTTACATTAAGTGACAAGAGCTAGACACAGAACGGTAAGTATCACATGTTCTGATTTACATGGGGTGTTAAAACAGTTGATGAATGATAGACACCAAAGTCTGTGAAGGGCTGTGTGTGACAGGGAGATGAAATGAAGCTGGTTAGTAGGAACAAACATATAGTTGAACACAAGAAAGGAATTTAAATGTTCAACAGCAAAGTAAGGTGACCATAGTTCACAATAATGTATTACATATTTGAAAATAGCTGGAGGAGAAGATTCAAAGTGTTCCCAACACATGGAAATGATAAATACTTAAGGTGAGAGATACTGCTAATACTCTGACTTAATTATTAGACATTCTGTGCATGTAAAATATATCACATGTACTCCATAAATATGTACAAATATTATGTATCAACAAAATAAAATAAATGAAACAATAATTCTTAAAAGTTAAAGTAGAAAAAAGTACTATTCGCAGGTCAAGCAGGGTAGAAAAATGTCAGAAGAGTAATCTCTCTAAAATGGGTGGTGCAAATTTAATGTGATTCCATCTAATTCATAATTTAATGTGAATTCCACATAAATCTAGAGGTCTTTAGTGCTGTATTTAAGACAACTTGTTTTTCATATCTCCCAGACATTGGACTGAAGATTCTTGAAAATACTCAACAGCAAAAAATAATAGAAGAGGTGTTCATAAGCCTAAGCATTGCTACATATTACCTAAATAATGTATTTTATATACATGTATTCTGCATATATGTCTTCAGACACACACACACACATATATACACACACATACAAGGCACACACAAGCAACGTTTAGTGATTCAGAAATTATTGAAGGTATTGTAGCTTCATCTGCCTAGAATATCCCTCTTTACACTCCAATAATCTTCTCTGCCATCACAGCCATCCCTACTCATACTTCAAAGTTCAGTTGGAATGTGACTCCTTTAGGTCCATCTTTACCCATTACCCACTTTCCTGCAGCATAGTACTCAGTACAGTACATATTTTTGTGATAACTTAACAGGTGTGCTCATTCAATAAATATTTATCTCTGTCCTCTGTATGCTTACAATGACTTACAGTGGGCATAAAGTTATGATTTAGTCAAATGATAGCCCTTCTTATGGAACTTAGAGTCTAGCAGGGAAATTCTCATTCAATGTTCTGTGAAAAGTATCAAGGGAGGCAGAATACTATGAGGCTCACAATTTTGGAACATTTTTATTCTGGAAATGAATAAAATATTCCCAATAAATATAATTTTAAGATATAAAACTAGTCCAATAATTCACACACTTGTATGAAAGAAGGGACAAATATCTAGGGCTTTGTCATTTAGAACTACAAGGTCTGACAATTAAGTTCTTGAACTTGCCACTGTGCACTTACACTGGTACTGAATAAACAACTCAGGGAGGTTTCACAACCTTGGTACATCACTGTCTCGTGTTCATGGTGACATATGGCAGTGTCTTGTTGAGTGGTGTTCATGATTGTCATTTGTGTTTTTGTGTGCTGTTGTGAGAATACCAGAGCCTGAATCCGAGGAATGAACAAACATTAAACGTCTTATTAAACTTTGCAAGAATAAAAGGAGAATCAGGGACATGTTAGTCCGAGTTTTGGGGGATCATGCCACGAGAAAAACAGCAGTGTGCAAATGGATGAAATGTTTTTCTGAGGGGTAAGCAAAATGTCACTGAAGAAGAGATTTCAATGCAGACAGCAACGAAATATTGCAGAAGTTCTTCAAATTATGCATGCAAATCATCAGCTGACTGTGCAAAGCACAACACATGAAGTAAACTTTGACAGAGAAAAGGAAAATCCCAAGTGAAAATCTTGGTGTGAGAAAGGTACGTGCAAAAATGTTCCTGAAGGAGCTTCTGGGTTAACAAAAGAAAAGGAGTGTTGAAGTTTGTTAAGACATTTTGTATGGGCAAGATGATGTTTGGGGCCTAGTTATCACTGAAGGTAAAACTGTGCCCTAGTTATTAGGGGCACAAGACGACCCTGAAACAAAGAGTGATGTGCACAATGCAAGTCAGGCAATTTTCCACAACCAATAATGTTCTTTCCAAAACAAGAGTTAAAACAATATTGTCAAAGTTTTTGGATTTCAAAGTGATTATTCTTTATGAAGTTATACCAACTGCAAACATTTAATCAAGTTTTCTATCTGGAAGTGCTGAGAAGGCTGTATGAAAAAGATGAAAATGACCTGAAATTTTCTCCAGCGACTCACGGCTCCTGTATCACCACAATGCGCCAGTTCATATAGCACTGTCTGCCAAGGATTTATTGGAACACCCTCCCTAGTCACCCAACCTGGCCCCCCAATGACTTTTTTCTTTATCAGAAAATAAATGAAATATTGAAAGGAAGACACATTGATGACATTCAGGACACCAAGGGTAATACAGTAACCCTGACGCCTTTCCAAAAAGGGTTCCAAAATTGCTTTGAAGAGTAGTGGAGGTTCTGACGTCACTGCACAGCTTCTGGAGGGTAGTACTTTGAAGGTGACCAGAATGTTACTCAACAATGAGGCACGTAGCACTTTTTTTAGGATGTGTTCATGAACTTAAATGTCAAGCCGCATGGTAATTTGACTCAACACGTGATTTAATTGCAATTTCTAAGATTTTTTTCAGCATCACCTTCCAAATCCCTTCATATGCCATAACATTTTCTTTAATATTTGCTTTTGTGCGTAGGTGATCCCAGGGAATATGGGAGATAATATAAAGTTTGTCTTCCTCAGTTTCACCCTTAATTTTATTTATAAATTAAGTTTTTACATGTTTCATAGTAATTATGTTTCAGAAACTTTGTAAAACAGCAATCGATTGTCCTCAGATGAAGATACTGGGATATAAAAAGAAAAGGAGGGAGGTGCCTGTGGCTCAAGGAGTAGGGCGCCAGTCCCATATACCAGGGGTGGCAAGTTCAAGCACAGCCCTGGCCAAAAACACAGGAAAAAAAGGAAGGAAAATCAGTACTGTGCATTCATATTCAAATTAATGTGGAAAGTAGTTTTGTAGTAAGGTTTTCAGTAGGGTCAAGGCTGCTTAGGATGCTCTTATGCAGATGTCCTTAGCATGGCATCTGGGCTACACCAAAAAGCTAATGACTTGAAAATATGGGAAGAGTTATATTTTATAGAGTGCTTGAGAACTTTGTCAAATGGGGAAGCAGAATCATTTAAAAATACAGTGCCAGAAAGATTTTGAATCGAGCTGTCAGATTTTACTCTTTTAGGATTATATGTATAATTATTGCATTCTTTAATCTGTGCTAGAAAAGAAAGATTGATAGTTAATGAGCGATTTGCGGATGTGAGCAGCACTGCCAAGTCTAGACTGTGCCCTTCCTATTCATTCACCAGAAAAAAATAAGACCTTTATATATTCATTTTATCTATAATAGAAAAGGAATGTCTCCCCTGTATCTTTTGTAGTAGAAATAATTTTGACTTTAGTGATAAGGAAACACCTTTTCTTATATGAGTCACCCCCAAATTAAAGATAAATGTACTAAAAATACCTCTTTGGTATGTGTGAGTGCGGTATTCTTATTTATTATTTATTTATTTCAAAGAGAAATAATAACGGAATGTTTAATGTCTATATAACTACAATCTCAGAGCATGTAGTAATCTGGCTTTGTGGCCCAGGAGATTGAGTTCATGACCTTAATGTCACGATCCGCCAGCAGCTTCCTATTCATCAGCATAGACAATCAGAGCATTGTTTATGAATATTCAACCAGGCTAACTATCCGACTGAGAATTCTTACATCTTCAGAAACAGTAGTCAAAATATAGACAATTATTTATTGTTAATAACTTCATTATAACTGTGTCATAGTGTTGTAAACAGAAGTGCTTCTCCCAGTTAACCATCCAATACTCTTAGTTTCCTCCAAATTTATGAAATCACTGCTTCTCAGGCATGCCACATGCACCCCTGCTTATTTGCTTTTGTCGTGCTGTTTTATTCGTTAGATGCTTTTACACTCAACCTTTGATATTTTTCCTACAGTGGAGCCCGGTCCTCACATCTCAGCTCAATCTCCTGTACTAAGCCCTTCTCACTCATTCTCATTGTTTTTCTTCAGTCACTGTCATTGCCACTCGACAGTTGTACAACAAACATATCAGAGGGTACAGAGTATTAAATACATGCCAAGTATGTAGGATGAGGTTCCAAACCGAATATCTCTGGATCTATCTCCTACCAAATATATGATTTAGGTACAAATAAAGTAAAGAGTGTATGGATGAGCGCTGTAATCACTCCAATAAAAAAATTACTTCCTTCTGGATTATATGACATGAGTTAGCTAACAATTATTTTAAATTTATCCACCTCTTTTACATTATCAATTCCATTATCTTCCTTCAGAAGAAAATGAGCACTGTATACTTTCTACTTTTAATTTCTAGGCAATGTTTTCTGCAGATTCAAGTAAAGTTTATGATATTCCAAGTATAAGCAAGGTGCAATTCTAGATAATCTCAGACATTATTGTATTTTTAAATATTTATGTAATTCATATATATTTGATTATAATAAAGATAAGACAAACAGCATGTTTATAGATTGCTTTTAAGATTCCAATGCAGATTCTCAGTTGGATGTTACTTTTAAAATGCTATTTCATTTGGATTAGTAATATTTATTTTATAAGAAGAAGCATCACATCAAACATACACTCCTCAGGATAAAAAAGTTCGGTCACATTATTACATCAAAAAGTTTTATTTTCCAAATACTTATTAAACTGCTTACCTATCCAGGTAAGTACCAGTTGAACTGAGATTTTGAGTCATAGAACAGAATGGTAATATGATTTTTGAAGCAAAGGTGAATTAAGAGGATGAAAGATTTCTGGGAAGGGAAATTTGTGAAAACTGATCAACAATACAACACAGGGTTTAGACACTCCTATCCCCTACATGACCATTTTCAATTTGGAATAAAACGTAGACATAATGATTTTCAGAATAGAATATGTTTTAAAAAAAATATAGTACATAATCACTTTCACATTTTGTGATTAACTATGTATTATAGGCTGTTTTACAGATGATTATATAAATCTACCTTCAAGATTGCTTTTTTATTATTTTTACATAAAACTGCTCAATACATCCTTCAGTCCTTGAGCAGGAATGATAAATTAATTTTTTATTCATAGAAGAATGTTTTATGTGTTTTATCAAATGTAGTTGAAGTCATCTGCTGTGATACTCAATGTGTTTTAATCAAGTACACATGTAATAACATCTATTAAACATTCTTGTCAAAAATTCTTCATAGAAATGTGCATGTATATTTTGAGCTTGCATGTCATACAATAAATCTAGAGTACAGCAGCAAAGAATAGAGTCATATTTATACTTTAAATATTCCAAATATTAAATGCAGAAGAATATGTGTTAAGCTAGATCATATAGTTCTGAAGCTGTTAATTAGCCCATCCAAAATGCCTAATAGCACTAAATTTCTCAATTTCTATTTGATTGACTCTGCTTTGTTTTAAACTTTAACAATTTAATTTTAGATCATTAAGCTTTCCCAGTTCCTATTGAAATTAGCCAATATAGCCATGTTACAATTTTTATAATTCAATAATGACTACAAATAAAATTGAAGAATAGTAATATTATAGCTCTAAATTTAGATCCATAAAATGTGGGATATGGTTATTACAAACCATAAAAAAATGCTGGAAACAAGTTCATTTTTAACTTTCTGAAACATTTTGACTCTCTAGGGAGTATGTGGCCCCAAATATCTTTTGTAGTAGAAATAATTTTGACTTTAGTGATAAGGAAACACCTTTTTTATATGAGTCACCCAAAATTAAAGATAAATGTATTAAAAGTACTTCTTTGATATGTGTGAGTGTCATATTCTTATTTCTTATTTATTTATTTCAAAGAGCAATGATGACTGAATGTTTAATGTCTGTATAACTACATCTCAGAGCATGTAGTAATCTGGCTTTGTGGCCCAGGAGATTGAGTTCTTATCTCATATAAATACATTTGAGATAGGATATATGTAATATCCTATATGTATAATAGATACATATAAGAAGTAGTGGGAGCATACTGTGTGTGCAGACTTATATACACACACTATATACACACACACGTGCATGCACGTGCATGCCGCGTGCACACACACACACACACACATACACACCATACTCACATATTCTCTTTCACTCTTTTCCCTCTCCCCACAACTCCTTGCTACTTTTCAGTTCCTTTGTGGAGCACTGTTTGTAAGTAGCGAGTCATTTGTGATGCTCTCCTCACGTCATCACTCCCCGTTATGTCATGAGCCTACACCAATTGACCAACAGTGTCTACCTATGTGAATTCAAAGGTCAAGTACTCTTCTTCACCCACTTGACCTCACAATTACGCCAAATACTTTGATATATTTAATAATGCCCCTTTCTTGGTTTATTTTATTTTTGTTTAAGAACCAAGGTTTTGCTAATTTTGCTTAGGCTGGACTCCAACACGTGGGCTCAAGGTTTCCCACTGCCTCAGCCTCTCCAGGAGCTGGGACCACAGGCACATACCACCTTCCCAACAATTTCTTTCTTTTTTTTTAGCTTGATTTTCCAGATAGCCAACTCTCTTTGTTTTCCACCTGCCTTATATGGCTTCTTCCTCTCAGTCTCTCCTTATTTTCCTATCTTCTTGCAGTTCTCTCTACAGGTACATGATGTAATATTTTGCCTTTAAATGTCTTTCATGCATCATTGGCTCTGAAACTTGTAGCTCCATTCTTTATCTTTCTCCTAAATAATTGTCCCCCATACCCAACTGTCTCATTGAATTCTCCATTTAGATTTGATGTAGGTGTCTCATATTAAACATGTCCACCAAAGTTTTAAAAATTTATACCCACATCTGCTCCTTCCACAGAAGACAAAAACACAAGTCCTATTTGATCCATCTACAAGCACAATAGTCAACTTCTGAATCAATCCAAAATCTGACCCTCTGTCTTAGTTCAGGAAGCCATCACTGATTACTTGAATTATTATAATAGTTTAACAACTTCTTATTTTACTTCCATTTTTCCTATATCTATTCTATGTCTTCAAATAAGTATACAAAGACACAATGACACATAGATTCTGTCTTTTATTGCTCATTGCCTGAATATTCATCCCCCAGAATGTTGTTACCTATATGCTATAAAACAGCTTATTATTATCGAAGGCGTTCAAGACAAATTTCCAGGTAACTATTGAAAGAACAGTAATAAAAATCAATATGTAAACATGAGGCAATAAGTTAAAATGGAAATAAGAAAGAAAAATGGCAAGGAGTTCATGTCAAATTGGGTAGTAACAGGAAAACAGATCAACTGATTGGTCGTCCCCAGCAGTTCGTTCGTGTCAGTTATCATCTTTTGGAAAACACTGTGGGAGAATGCCCAGGAGAGGTGCCATTGTCAAACATGGATGTTAAAAATATTTCTATGAACTTTCACTGTGGCTATAGAAATGTCATTATCAATTTGTGTGTAGAATCAGAAAACATTTACAGAATTTTATATTCTTTTGCAATTAATTAAAGGTATCATTCACTCCCCTTTTTTATTTATCTTGTGTGCAATTATTCAGAAAAGGTGATGGCACATAAAATAAAATTTACTATATCACTCAGGAAAAAATAACATATTTTAATGATAATGTAAAGAACAGTACCTCAGTGAAAAGCGAGAGAATGGTAATAAAAGGATACACACACACGATGCTGTCACTGTGTTAAATTTTATGGCACACAGTATTAACTAATATGAAGCAGTATTTCAATCATATTCTAGGGAACACTCTCAAATTTTTCAAAGTTTTAGAAAGTTCAGAACTACACAGAACATGGTGAATAAAAAAATGTTTTATGATTGTAGTAAAAGAGCTAGAACATCGTCCCTACTAATGTTCAGACCAGATATTGACTGAGCACTGTTTATGTTTAGAAAAACATAATGGATTGTTCCCTGTTGTTGCCAGTGAAGATAATAAATGGTACTTGATAAGAGCTATAAAATTTCTCGATTAATTAATAACCTGAAAATGATGGCTATAAATTTAGGGAGTCAAATATTAAAAGTTTGAAATTGATCTTGTTATTTCTAGAGGCAATGACAGGAGAGATATTATTTACTCAAAGAGTTTTGGTGATATCATCATAAGATTGCTTATATAACATTATAATTCTTTAGATATTTGTAGACTAGAAAGCCACTCAGTAGCTACCTTCTGTATTCTATCTTGTATTCCCTAGTTCAGCAAGACTTAAAAATGGTAAAAAGCCAAAATATTTCGAAAATCTCTATTTTTACATTATCTTATGAAAATTTTTTTAGAATTTTCATTTTAAATTTAGAACAAATTTAAATAACTCTGTTGTTCATATTTATCACTTTTGCACTAATAGTTAAACACTAAAGACAAGAAAAACAACACTGGCATTTGTGTTGAGTTTTATTTCAGAATTTAATTTCTTTATATTTAAAAAAATTTCATTGATATTTTTATGAGTTGAGTTTGATTTCAGGATTTAATTTTTTTTAATTTTAAAAAATTTCATTGATATTTTATTACTGCATTAACCAACATAGGCTAAGATACACTGCAGTAACAAGCAATCCCAACATGGGAATGACTTACAAAAAGAGAACTTAGCTCATGCTTCATATTTATCTCAGGTTGAGTGTAACACCTGCCTATGTTTTCAAACATCAGTGATCCAAGCTAAATGACCAAATCCAAATTGGATTGTACTGATTTATGAGACAAAAAAGAGGGTGAGACCAAATTATAACTCTGAAAATCTGTTCAGGTAAGTGGCAAACATTACTTCAATTCATACCTTATTAGTCAAAGTAAGTCATATGGCTAAGTATTTAACCTAAAATGACAAGAGGGTCGTGATCCTCACCATGAGAGACACTATACAGTTATTCTGATGACACGTGTGGCCGAATAAGTATTTTGAACAAGAGTGAAATCATGGGCAGTGCCTGTGGCTCAGTGAGTAGGGCACCAGCCCCATATGCCGGAGGTGGCAGGTTCAAACCCAGCTCCCGCCAAAAAGTGCAAAAAAAAAAAAAAAAGAATGAAATCAGCTACAGATCTCCTGACCACAGGTACTCATTTCATTTCCCATGTAAAACAAGTTCAATCACTGCTGAGGAAAGGCAGCCCCTATCTTGAATAATCTTTACAGTGACCTCACCTCTAGGTCTCCATTATCTCCAAACCATGTTTGGATGTGGCTCCTTTTGTTCTGGGCCTGGGAGTTAAAAATGCAGGTTACTTCTATACATGTCAAGTAACCCCATGTGGGGAATAGTAAAGAGATAACTACCATAAACCTCACATAATGGGAGATATAACTTATGTACTATAGTGCGTCATAGCCATTTTGAAATCCAACTCGACAGATGTTTCCAGGGTCCCCTATCATTAGGAGTACAGCGGAGTCTTGATTAGTTTCCCTCTGCTATATCTAAATAATAAATGTGCTTGAAAAGTTTATGTTTTTATAGCAATTTGTACAAAACTCTCAAAAATTTAGTTGGCTTTTTATCTATGCAGTTTGAGTCTGTTTCCTGTAATGATAGTCACACCCATACATTTTTTTTCCTAAAACTTCTTTTCCCTAGACCTAATTGTGGTCATCTTGAAGCACGCATACATAAAAGCAACAGCCACACTCCTGTTCTCTTTCAGCAACTTCATCCAACTTCAAAAAACTCATCTATTTACAAAGTCATCTACACAGATTTTTTTTTTTATAATTTTATTGAATCATAATTCTGTACATTGGTGCAATCATAGGGCACGATTCATATACATTCAGAAATGTTTTGATCGTACTGTTACAGATAGCCTTCATGGCATTTTCTTGATCACTATATAAA